>PVJC01041342.1:0-15393 GCA_004026665.1 Murina feae | reverse complement strand
GCCTGGTCACCCCTATTAACTTTCTTTTTTAATCTTATCCCCTTCACACACAATTGTATTTGACTTCCTTATTGGCTTCTTCCTCTCACACAATTTTTCTCCTTTATGTAACACTTTTCCTACTGACTCATCATTTATAAACTTTTCTTTCCTCCTTATTTCCTACTTCTGTTCCATCATCATTCTTCCCATTTTCCTACTACCCTCCTTCCCTTCCCACATTCCTTCTTTCCTTTATCTTTACCCCTGCCCACCCTCCCCTTTTCCTTCCTTCCCACCTTAATTTTTTTCTTCACCTCCTCCCTCTGATCTGCTTTGCTCCCTCCCCCATTCCTTCCTTCTTCCCATTCTCCTTTTAAGCTCTACCAGCTCCCCCTTTATAACTTTTCTTCCCTCCCTCTTTTTCTCTCATTCCTTTGCCATACATTCTTCTCTACTTACTTTCACTGTTTTAATATTTATCTATCTACCTGCCTAATTATCCACTATCATTTATCTTTTTTTTCTTTTCTGACTTCTACTTTTAGAATCTGTCCCCAGTACACAACTATACTTGGTCTTCATTATAGACCCTACGGTTCACTCATACATCCTCTTTTTTTAACTCTGCTATCCACTGACTCTTATAAAGTTCTTCCGTCCATCCTGTTCCACCCCTCCCCCACCTGGTTACCTCCCTCCAAATTCTCCCTGGCTGCTGCTCCCTCTACCCTGCCCCCTTCCCATCTCTTCATCTTCTGGCTCCCCTGGGAGTTCACCCCAGCTCTGAAGGGAGACTGGGGACCTCTCACAGGAGACCCCTGTCCCTGTGGCAGAGAAAATGGAGCTGGTGATACAGGGGACCCAGGAGGGGGTGTGTGTGAGAGAGGGGGGGGAGCAGCCCTCCTTCCCTCATTAAAGCTTCCATGGGGAGGGGGCATTAACCCCCTTCCATCTGCCCTGTTGGACCGCTGTGCTCGCCTTCTTCCACAACTGCAGCCTCCACCATCTTGGCTGGGATAATTTGCATACAGTCGCTCTGATTGGCTGGTGGGCATGGCTTAGGCGCCCTGAAGAAATGGTCAATTTCAATATTACGCTTTTATTAGAGTAGATGTATATACCTTTTAACACCTATAAAAATAATTATTTTTCCTGGGTGTATTGTGGCATATAATGGCATTTTAAAAAGAATGTTACAGAAAGGAATATGTAATCTGAACAGATACCTATAGGCATGCCACAATATGATGAATGGTCTGTATATTCAATTAACATAATATTTTAAGTGAAGTTCACATCTTCAGTATCAGAAAAAGTTTACCTGCTGTATAACTGAATTTGAACCAAAAATGCTTTAAAGTTCATCAACATTCTCTGAATCTTGTAGTGATTCAGAGAAGGTGAAATTTAATTGCAAGAGGATTAGAAAGGCAAATAAGTGCACCCGTATTCAACAAGATCTGAGGGTACCTTCTACTTCACAAATTAGGAAGATAATGAATAGTTTTCTCCTAGAAATGTTTGTACTAGGCTACTTTTTGGCAAGGAACACATTATCTGCCAAAAACTCTCCTAATAAAGCAGGGCCTCAAGCCAACTGGAGAATCTCTTGGTAACAGAAGTCACTCCTCTTTCAGTGTTAATTATCTCATTTAATGATGCCTCCTCTCACTCACCTGCCCTACATTGAATGTCTTTCATACCTGTTAAAGCTATTCCCTGCTCTCCAACCTCACCAATGTTTTCTACATTGGGTTTCTTGGCATTTCCTATCATTTATTGAAATATCTTTTAATTAATCTACTAGTTTTAAGCTTAATCCCCTTTCCATTCATTCTCTACACATTCAAACACACATCTCTCATTATGCCATTCTTGCTTAACATATTCTAATAATCTCAATAACTCCAGGATTCCAGAGTATTTCTATTTATTAGTTCAAGGACTACTAATCTGCACTTTTTTAAAAGCTCATTTTCCATTATCATGTCCTACACTCAGACACTCTCTGCTTTAACCTCTCTAAATAGTCTCTGCTCTCCCATTCAGGGCCCTTTGCTGAAATGTATTCAAAAGTTAACTCAAGTGTTTTCTTTTTGCTAAAAATTTCTCAGGAAGCATGCACTTCAGTAATGTGGGATGTGGTAAAAAAGCTTGCTCTGAAGAGCAGCTGGTGTTTGGAAGTGCTGGGATCAAGTTCTAATTCTCTGTCTAGCTGTGTGGTCCAGAAAAAAAAAAGAGTTGGTCCCCCAAAATAACAGTCAAACATATTCATCCTCATTAAGTGGATGCTGCCACCAGGGAACAAGACAAGTAGCTGATGCCTGAGCACCTGTGGCCGTCACACTCTGGCTGCAACATTTTGAGAGATAATTGACATATAACATTGTATAAACTTAAGGCATACAAAATGTTGATTTGATATATTTGTATATTGCAATGTAGTGTTAGCTGACAACTCTATTATTTCACATTTATTTTTTTTAATTTTGTGTTGAGAACATTTACAATCTAGTCTCTTAGCAACTATGAAGTACATAATATAATATTTTATAATCACAATGCTGTGCATTAGATCTTTAGAATCTATAAGTTTGTACTTTTGGACTAATATGTAATTAATATTTTACAAGAAGCCAAGAATAGCCAATAGGAAAATGATAGCCTCTTTAATAAACACATGTAGAAAATTTAAATTGATTGCACCTCTACTTTACACAACACACACACACACACACACACACAGACTTGAAGTAAAGTAGTAAGAATACTTGAAGTAAAGTAGTAGTAGAATAAAGTAGTAAAAATATGTCCTTGACATTGGCCTTGGCAATTATTTTTCAAATATAAACATAAGCAACAAAAGCAAAATTGAACAAGTAAGACTGCATTAAACTAAAGAGCTTCTGAACAATAAAAGAAACAATCAATAAAATGAAAAGGCAATCTATACAATGGAAGAAAATATTTGCAAACCATATATTTGAAAAGGGGTGAAAATCCAAAATATTTATAGAACTCATAAAATTCAATAACAAAAAAATGAACAATCCAATATTAAAAATGAATGAGAAGAGAAATTGAATAGATAATTCTCTGAAGTTAATACTCAGATAGATGGCCAATAGACATATGAAAAGTTTCTCAACATGACTAATCATCAGAGAAGTCCCAATCAAAACTACAAGGAGGTATCACCTCATATCTCACCATGACAATATTCAAGCTTGTTGGCCTGTCATCTTTCAGAACTTTGCCTATAACATGCACTCCACTCATATATGAACTGTGATTTTTGTCTACTCCCTTCTAGAAATTCTGGATCCCTACAAACTACCTCCAGCACTTCCTGCCTGCTGTTTCTATTTGGCTAGGTGATTCAATTTCTGAACTGGTCTGGCCTTTAAGTATATATACATATACACATATACAGCTGACCCTTGAACAACACAGATTCAAACCATATTGGTCCACTTATACATGAATTTTTTTTTCAATAAATACAGTCCACCCTGCATATCTGCACATTTGGCATATGCAGATTCAACAACCATAGATATAAAACAGTATTTTTCACATTTCCAACTTTGGATTCCCAACAGCAGATTGAAAATACGGTTTTCATCTGTGGTTGGTTGAATTCTGTCTTATGAAGGGATGACTGTAAGATTAAAAGTTATACTGATTGCAATTGGCAGGGAAATAGGTGCCCCTAAACTCCACTTTGTTAAGTGGACACCTAAGCCACGTCCACTAGCCAAGCCAAGCCCACCAGCCAATCAGAGAGGCTGTATGCAAATTAACCCAACCAGGATGGAGGCCGGCAGCCATGAAGCAAGCAGCAGCACAGGCAGGGGCTGGGGACAGGGCGGGGTGGGCGGCAGCAAGTAGTGGCGGGGGAGGCCTGTCAGGGTGCGGCATGAACCTGTCCGACCCTGGAGTTCTTCAAGCTGCTGGGGCCAGACTACGGGGCCAGCTCCAAGGCAGGAGTCTTGCTCCCTGTGGAACCTCTGGATGGATTCCCCATTCACGGCCCTGTGGGGACCCTGAGCTGGAGCCCAGGCTCTTTGAACTGCAGGTGGCAATCGGGGGAAGCCTACCATACCCCGAGCCCTGGAGCACCCTGGGCTGTCCTGTGACCAAGAAGCCATTCCTGGCTGCAAAGAGAGCACAGGCAGGGCTAAGGAACCCCAGCCCCCTGAATGCCCAAATTTTTGTGCACCGGGCCCCTAGTTTATATTATAAAAACCCAGTGGCCCTAACACTGTAACGACCAAAGACTGGCAAGGTGTGCTCACGGGTGGGCAGGGCCATGCGATTTTGTGTGCTGGGCTTCTAGTTTTTTGTGTTTTGTTTTTTTTTTATTGATTTTTTTACAAAGAGGAAGGGAGAGAGATAGAGAGTTAGAAACATCGACGAGAGAGAAACATCGATCAGCTACCTCCTGCACACCTTCCACTGGGGATGTGCCCACAACCTCAGTACATGCCCCTGACCGGAATTGAACCTGGGACCTTTCAGTCCACAAGCTGATGCTCTATCCACTGAGCCAAACCGGTCAGGGCATTCTAGTTTTTATATACAAAAGTATCTTCTACTTCAACTTTAGTGTTTTTTCCCAAATTAATTTGACAAGGTTGCATTGCCCTACATCTTTCTGCTCTAATCTCCTCTCTGAATCATCATCCTGTAATTCATAGCCTATTCCACCTGAGTCACTTAATAACAATAATTACCACTTATGTTATACCTACCATGTACAAGGCAGTATATGAGACTTTGCATGCATCATGTGATTTTTCCAACAATCCCAGGAGGAAGTATTCCTAACACCACTTTAAAGTTGAGAAAATGAATGCAGAATGGTTGAGCACTTGCTCAATCATGGCTTTTAAGTGCAATATTGGTGCATATACACATAGAGCAAGGCAAGCCAATGAAATGTAGGAGAATAGAAAACTAGTGCATGTGTCTGGAGGTGTAAGGGAGGAAAATTTAGGGAAAAAAATTCAGAGGGATTTATAGAGTATAGGCCTCTGCATTGAGCATTTGGTGTGACCCATCTGCCCCCAAATCACCCCCCTCACACACACACACAACCTACATTTTCCAACCACATTCCTAGATCTGACCTCAAGCCTAAAAGGTCCACATTCTCATGACAACTTCTTCATTCTCAAGACCTAAGGATTGTGTGTCACATGGAGGTAAGGCCACGTGCCTCAATCCTAAGTGACAGGTTCAAAAGAAATTGAAGCCTAAGGAGACAGGAAAGGGGGAACAAAAGTATTGCCAGTGGATAATTAGCTGTTTTGCTGTTTAGAGAATTTTGTAAGAAATAATTTCAACCGGGAATTTTGAAGGAGGTGACTGCAGAATATAAATACTACTTGACCAGAAATCAAAAGCTCTACCTTCCAGCGGCTGAGAGGAAAGGCTGGAAAGAAAAAGCAGGGGAAGAGGGGAAGCTAACTAGAATTGCCTCCTTCAAAATTAGGGCCTTATGGAAGATTTCCTTCTCTGAAAAATAATTATCATAATAATTACTGTGTAATAAACACCTGTTTTGTGCAAGATGTTTTGCCCCCTCCTGATCTCATAAACCTGACAACAACCTTGTAAAATGGGTAATATTATCCTTATTTTACATGTAATGAAATCGTTGTTGCAAAAGATTGAGTGAGTAACCTGTTATGCCAGTGAGAGTTCCCTAGAGAAACAGAACCAATAGGGTATAGGTACTCTATATATCCTTTATTAAAAATGTAAAGAAAAAGACATTCATTATGAAAAGTTGACTCACATAGCTGTGAAAGTCAACAAGTTAGCTAGCTAAAACCCCAAGAAAGTAGGTGGTATAGCTCTACTACAAAGCCAGCAAGCCCAAGATGCCGGAGGACCTGAGGTTTCAGTTCCAGTCTGAAGGCAGATGGAAAACAACGTCCCAGCTCTAAGGCAGTCAGGCATGAGGAGTTCCCTCTTCCTCCAGGGAAGGTCCCTGTTTCTGTCCTATTCAGGCCTTCAACTAATTAATGAGGCCGACCCATGCTAGAGAGACAATCTGCTTTACTACACATAAAATTAACCATTCCACCTGCTGAAAGCTATCTAAATTGTGACAGAGATGGGATTTAAAACCAAGTGTGTCCTTTTCAAAAACCTACAGTTATTCCTCTAGCTCATGGCCATGGGTCCACAAGAACCACCTAGAATGTGTAATTTTGTTACTTGAAACTTAAGCCAAGATAACAGAAATATTAGTTGGTGAATACATATATGTATAACACATATAACACAATACACATACACACAATTTCAGAACATTAGCTAGATTGGGTAACCCATTTATTTTTGTACTTGAACCAAATTAAGTGTGCTGGAGCTGGAATATCTCAGAAAAAGAGAAAGGTGCAGAGTACTGAAGATGCTGAAAGGTAGGGAGGAACTAGCCAGCTGGATTTTTTTCATTAATGCAGGAAAGTTTTTTTCGGTGACCACAAATTTGGAACCTCAAATTAGTCACGTGTCAGTTTGATTATATCCAAAGAAAGAACAAACATGAGTGTGAAAAGGGTCCTCCTTTACCCTTGAAATGGCACCTTTCTCTCCATGGCTCAAGAGAAAAGGGCGAGTCACATTTGGGGCTGGTTAAAACAAGGACGACAGCCCACACAATCCAGGTGATCAGCAACCATATCATGTCCTGACAGCTTAATGGGATTCTGGAAATCAAACATCAGGAATATAGTAAAGAATTGGCTGCCTAAAATTATAAGTCAATTCCATTTTTCCCCCCATGGTTTCATGTGGCATTATATTCTACAAACTGGGAAACATACTTCTCAAAATAAGACAGTTAAGGATGAATCTGCATGTATAGAAATTACAACCCCTTGTTAAATAAAAAATAGTTATGCATGAGTGCTATTTCTAAAACCCACTAATATAAATATATGCTGTTGCTCAGTGCAGTTTTATTAACCACATATGTATGATTTTTAAACTTGTCTAAGGCTTTATGAACAAATTAGCTAACTTCTAATTTCATCAATGTCTGATAATACTAATAACTCTAAGATTTCTTTAATATCAGATAATATGGGGGGGGGGACATTCTTGTCAGTGAAAAGAGAAACTCCATCAAATTGGGAACAATTTTATTCCTGGGATGATTGGATGCTTGAGGATTGAGAATTGGTTGTGGTGTGCTACTTCTTTAAAAAAAACGTATGTTGAGGTTATGCACATCATCTGTGTAATTAGCAAAAAAATGTGCTGACTCAAGCTGTCTGGCTCAGTACCTTTGGCTTCTTTTGCGTTCTTCAGATTAGTATTCTGTAAAAAATACAACTTAAGTGGGAAGCCCTGAAAAAAAATTAACTTATGAAATATGAGGTTGGAGATTACTGTTATGAATTTATAAATGTCATGACTCATGTTTTCATACAGTGTGAAACTGCAGTCCAGCAGTCAGGACAGTCTTGGACTAGAAGTTGGACCTGGACTCAAACCTCTAACTTGAATCTGTCATTATCTGTGACACCATCCAGGTCATTGTCCTTCCGTTTCTTTAGTACATATAAATGCCTAACGGGAGGATAATAATTACTTTCTATTTCAAATGCATGCTATGATGACTCCATAGAAAAATACTGAGGATGAGAATGAACGAAAATACCCTGCAGTAATGACAGAAAAAGACTGGACATGAGCAGGCAGATCAGAATAAAATGTTGGCACTAAAGGTCTGGATGAGAAAAGATAAGAGGAGCAAAATATGGAATGGAGTCAAAAGAGAGCAGAAACCAGAATTCACAAATTATGTTAATTATAGATGTGGGAACAGGGATCATTAGATGCTCCTGAGAGTTGAAAATTTAATGCTTAAAAGGGAAAAGAGGAAAATGTAGTCATAAAAAAATGGGAACAAAAAGCTTTATTTGGTGCTATCTGCTATCCAATTTTCCCAAAAGACCCTGAAGAGGAAAAGAAAGATCCCTAGTCAGACAATAATCAAAGCATTCTATAATGTCTGTGCATCTTTTTTTCCCTTTCTTTATTAATTAAGGTATTACATATGTGTCCTTTTCCCCCATTGCCCCCACCCACCCACACTCATGTCCTACCCCCCTAGTATCTGTGTCCATTGGTTAGTCTTATGTGCATGCATGCAAGTCCTTTGATTGATCTCTCCCCCTAACACTCACTCTCCCCTACCTTCCCTCTGAGGTTTGAGCATCTGATCAATGCTTCTCTGTCTCTGGATGTGTTTTTGTTCATCAGTTTATGTTGTTCATTATATTCCACAAATAAGTGAGATCATGTTGTATCTTTCTCTGACTTACTTACTTCACTTAGTGTAATGTTCTCCAGCTCCATCCATGCTGTTGCAAATGGTAGGAGATCCTTCTTTTTATATCTTTACATTTAGAGCATATTTACTTCCTTCTCTCATTTGATATAAAAGAACAGACCAGAGAATCTTAAAATATATTTTTCAAAGTTATAAACAGGGAAAGATGCAACAGTCAGCAATTGCCCATGGAGGGATTAAGTTATAAAATTTTAACTAAAAAGACACTGGAAATATTTCCAAGACATATTTTTCAATGCTTCAGATGTCAGTGTTATATGATGTAAGCTTGGGGGAAAAAGTACACTGATATTCTCAAATATTTATTTGGGGAAAATAATCAGAAATACAAACTGTAATTTGTAATATCACTGGGTTTTTTTAAGCCAAAGATTGCTTACATGCTTTATTTGAAATGAAATATCTGCTAGAGACAGAATGTTCAAAGAGTACTGCAGTGTTAGAATTCATAAAGAAAATAAATGAACTGATATGAAGTCAGCATAAAGCAATGTCTAAACTAAGGAAAGAACTAAAAAAATTGGATGGCTAAAATAAATCATCCACACAACTATATTCTTGATCCTTTAACCATAAAAATAGCAGCTAGCAAGACCAGATGAATAATCAGCTGGTTGATGGGCCTATTACAAAATTTTTTTTGGCTATATAAATTTATTTACTTGAAATTGAAAGAAATATACATGGACTTTCAATTCTCATGGAAGAGAACCTTCTGGAATGGATAATTATATTTGTCTCAAGTAGGTCTTTATCATCACCACACTTCTCAGAAATGTGTTATGCCTTCCAAATCACTACAGCCAAGTGAGAGTATACGCTTACAGGGAGTGAGCTTATGTTAGAAGTGGAGTGGAAAACAGCATATTCCCTGGAAATATCCAGCACTTTGTTAATTTATGACACTGTCAGATCCCTTCCCAGTCCCTTCATTTGACTTTAAAAGCTCAATGCTTAGCACTTTTTAGTACACAAAAGGTACCTATTAAACATTTTTTTGAAAAATGACTCTCTCAAGTATATTGATACTACAAGCTCAATAAAAATTTGTTAGCAATTATTGTTATTGGTCATCTCTACTCATACAGCATTGCTGACTGATGTGGTAATTATAAAATTACTTGAAACTAATATAATTACACATTCTAAAATATCCTCTTCCCTGAAAGTTTAATTTTTGTATTCATTTTCCATTTTAACAAGACTATTCAAAAAGATCAACATATTTTCATTATGCTTAATTGTTAACATCCTATCTATTAAAGAGGAAATATACTAATTGATCCTCATGCCATCACAAAGATGGCCCACAGCCAATAAGGAAAGAATATGCTAATTGACCACCCTGCCCTCAAAGATGACCGTGCCCACAGCCACAAGATAGTGGTGCTCAGTCCCCTCAGTCCCACTGGGGTGGCAGGTGTGTGGCAAGGCTGGGCCCATCCTCAGGCGGGCCTGGCCGCTCCATGTGCCTGCCTCCAGAGTCACCCAGTCCCCACAGCCCTCCAGCCACCCAGGGCCAGCCCAAGGCACAGGTAATGGGGGCCATCCAAGGCTTGTGCTGTCGGCAGTGACAGCAGCAGAAGTCTGATTGCTGGGTCGCCTCCAACCCCTGAGGGCTCCCAGACTGTGGGAGGGGGCAGGCCCCCCTCCAGTGCATGAATTTTTATGCACCGAGCCTCCGGTTTTAAATAAATATCTCATTGCTCTTTCTTAGTTCAGGCTGGTACAGCATTTATTTTTCATGGTTCTGAAGGCTGGGAAGTCCAAGGTCAACACACCAGCAGGTTCAGCATCTAGTGACAACCAGCTTCTTGATTCCTAGATGGCTATCTTTTTGCTGTGTCCTCATATGGCAGAAAGGGCTAGGGATATCTCTGAGGCTTCTTGTAAAAGGCCACTACTCTGATTCATGAGGGCTTCACCCCATGACCTAATCATTCCCAAAGGCCACGCCTCCAAACTCCATCCTATTGGGGATTAGGTTTCAACATAGAAATCTAGGAAAGAAACAAACATGCAACCCATAGCATTCTGCCTCTGCCTCCTCCAAAGTCATATCCTTCTTGCATGCATAACACATTCATTCCATCTGATGAGCCCCAAAAGTCTTAATTCATTCCAGTATTAACTTGAAAGTCCAAGTTCAAAGTCTCATCTAAACCATTTGATCAGATATGGGTAAGACTCAAGATATGATTCATCCTGAGGCAAACTGTTCTCCAGCAGCAAACCTGTGATATCAAACAAGTTATATGCTTCCAAAACATAGTGGCAGAACACGCATAGGACAGACATTCCCATTCCAAAAGAGTTAATCAGAAAATGAGAAAAAAGTGATGGTACTAAGCAAGTCCAAAATCCAATTGGGCAAGTCTATTACAACTTAAAGTTCAAGAACATCCTCTTTGGCTCAGTGCTCTGCCCTCCAGGCCCACAGGGGCAAAGGTTCCATCCCTGCAGTTTGGCAGATCAGGGGTTGACCCCCAAGGCTCTGGGTGGTCCTGTCCCCACAGCTTAACTGCAGTCCCCACCTCAGTTCTCTGCTTAGGCCCTCCTCCAAGTCTGGGGCCCTGAGACCAGAATTTCCTGGGAATTGTGTTCTGTGCCCACTAGTTCTGATTTGCATCCTTTGAAATCTAGGTGGAGGTAGCCAGATCCCCACATCTTGTATACTCTGAGGCAACTGAGGAGACAGCAGTGTGAACACCCCCAAAGTGTGCTGCCTGTATTGTCTGTCTGGCCTGCCATAGACATGCTGGGGTAACTGAGGAATATGTCACTGGAGTGCTGGAGTAGTGGCAGCACGGAGAGGTCGGAGAGGTCGACAGCATATACTGAGGTCCCGCATGCACCAGGGGTCTCTTGGTTGCCATCCCCCTCATTGTCTTGAACAATAGCTCCTGGTTTCTATCTAGATGGCTGGCTAATCTTTTTAGCAAACAGTTGTTTAGTCACATTCTTTAGTATAATAGAATTTCGCACTCTTTACAATATGGGCCAGCCACAAATTTTCAAATCTTTAAATTCTGCTTTCCTTTTGGAAAACAATTCCATCTGTAAATTATTTTCCTATTCTCGCATTCCACTATAAGGAGCCAAGAAGATGTATGCCTCTGATTCAACATTTTGCCTAGAAATAGCTTCAGCTTAATTTCCAATTTTATTGGTCATAAGTTCTACCTTTTCACAAAACACGAGGATGTGAACAAAATCCAGCCGAGTTCTTTGCCACTTTATAACAAGGATAGCCTTTCTTCCAGTTTCCCATAACATGGTCCTCACTTCTGGGATGTGTTAGAATGGCCTTTACCCTCCATATTTCTGCCAACATTCTGTTCAGGGTTACTCAGGTATTCTTGAAGAAGAGTGAGGTTTTCTCTATAGCTGTCTTCTTTTCCTTATGAGCTGTCACCAGAATCACCCTTAACTGTCTAAGACAATGGAAAGGTTTTTCTAGTATACCTCTCAAAATTCTTCCAGCCTCTATTACTCACTTCCAGGGCTGCTTTTACATTTTTAGGTATCTGTTACAGCAGCACTTTTCTTTCTCTGTGTGAATTTCTCTCTTAGACTTTGGGGAGCACACAAACATTCCATCTACAACATACTCATATTCACAAGAGCATATACATAAATCTGTGTTCATTAGCTGTCACCATGCTAAATCTGAGATTCCTGCTTACCTACTCTCTATTGAGAATAACCTGCAATCAAACCACATGTCCTTTAGCCAGTCTGACCTCGATTATCCCAGTTCAGCCTCACCTAGCCTGACCTGTAACTACATGGAGATTTAGGGATGGAGTATTCAGTCCTTGGAGTTCAGGACTTGGTGGTAGATTTGCTGCATTAATGGTCCAGATCATCACCTCTTCACAACCTCTCCCATCGTGAGGAGAAGTCTATATTCATATTCCTTGAACCAGATCTATCTTTGTGACTTATTCTGGCCAATAAAATGCAGTAGAAGGAAACAGTGTGCCATGTACATTTGTTTATTTGGTTTTTGGTTATTTATTTTAATGTATTTTTATTTATTTCAGAGAGGGAGAGAAAGATAGAAACATCAATGAGAGAGAATCATTGGTTGGCAGCCTCCTACACGTCCCTCATGGGGATAAAGCCCACAACCCAGGCATTTGCCCTAACCCAGAATTGAACCATAACCTCCTGATTCATAGGTCAATGCTCAACCACTAAGCCACACTGGCTAGATGTGCATTTATGTTTTTGACTTACTCTTCTGCCTTTGTCCAGGCTAGCCTGCTGGAGTATATCACACATGTGGTACCCGGTGTCTCCGTCACTTCAGCTGACAGCCAGACATGTGAAGGAGCCTCATTGAGCCAAGATTAAGTCATTGACATGCAGACTTACTAGCTAAATAAATGCTTCTCATTTTTATGCTATATGATTGTGGCTGTGGGAATCTGGTAAAGGGTTTCATTCAGGACCTACTTAAATCATATCTGTATCAGTTTAACAACCTCATTGCTGATTATCCAATACCCGGTCAAGCTTTTATCCTTGTTTTTCACATATAACTTATAAAGCTGATTGAAATATCTGCCAAGTATTTTGTGTTCTCCAGCTGGTCTTTCTGGTCCATTTGAGAATATGATACTAAATATTGAAGCACTTTGCCATGAGCAGCCTTATGTGCTCAGTGACTTGGCAAGTTCCTAACAAACAATCAGCCTGGAATGTCGAAGAATTCTTAGAAACTTATCAACTTGACCAAACATGGGCAAAATCAAATTCATAGCAACCAGGAAGTAACAAAATAAGACCATGTGTAATTTTTGAAAATAGTCACATAAATTATTCCAGACCTTGACTAGGCGCTGCATTTTTAAATTGATAATTGAAATCCTTGTATTTTAACATCTTAGTACCCAATTTATGTTTCCAGATAACCCTGATACTTCAAATACGAAGTTACAAATACCTTAGTCAAAATGCTTCGGAACTCACACATAATTCTCTGCCTGCTTATCTATTCTATCCAAGGAAAGCACATTTGAAACAAGATGCCTAGCTTTCCCAATGAAAAACAAGATAAATCTTTAAATATCATCTAAGATTATATTCAGAATGTGTAACAGAGTTCTCAAGAGACTACACTCTGAAAGTGACTTTTAGACCTTATAAAAATGGCTAAAAATGAAAGAGAAAGTATGGCAATAACATGAAAACTTCTTTATCTTTCTGGCAAAATTCTTCCAGACTTTCATTTTGAGAAGCAGGTATCTGATTGATTTAATGTTGAAATCACTCAACTGATTATTTTGTTATATATTTTCTAAAATAAATAGAGCTGTCCAACAAGGCACTTTGGGGAAAGCAAAGTCATAATTGGCTAGCTCTGGATAAAATTTAAGTAGTATAGTTTGGACCAGAGAAACAAGTCTTTTCTATTTCATTTCTCCACATCAGTATCCCCTTCTCATGTCCTTACCCAGGAAAGGGAGTAGAAAATCAAGCTGACACTAATGAAATATAACTATCACTCTTTGCCCCATACTTTCTTTTTCATACCATCTAATCTTACTCTTTGGAAAACGTTCTTAGAAAAAGCATTAACACTAAGGTATAAATGACAGATATGCCTGAATTGATTATTCTTCTTGAATGCCTTTGTATTTTTAATTTAAATTAAAGAAATATCTAATTTTGGCATTTCAAGCAGCCATGAATCATCATAGTAGACAAAACTTAATTAACTAATTCATACATTATGTTTGCCTCTACCAAAAAGAACTGGCTTTGGGTGGCTATAGTACAGTGGCAGGCCCTGTATATTTATTTGGAATGGAGATTCCACAGAATGTTATATCATGAAGAGTGATGCACATCTGTCTGGCAGCTGTGAGAAATTGCCATTCTTTATTATCTTGTCTTGTTATTTTTCTTCCATGTCATTGAACTCTTCTGAATCTGACTACAATCCTTCATTCCCAGAGCGTAAGTCAACCTGGATAATCAGGTCTTTCATATTTGATCTCATCATGCAACCTAAGTTCCTGGCCTGATTGCCAACTACCTCTTTATATGATGCCTCTGCTTGAACCAACATATTGGATTCTCTTGACCATAAACATCCCCAGAACATTTTTTTGTTAGACATGCCAAAAAATGCTCTATAGACAGAGTTCTTTCTCGCTAAGATCCAAATCCTCTCTCCCTTCTTGAACAGCTCTGATCTCACCTCTTTCTCTGAATTGATGGCAACAGAAATGAAACCCTAATACTTTTAGTGTCTAACTACCCATTTTCTATTTCTAGCTAAGTTATATTTAAAAAATGCAATTCCAAGTTATGCATATTTTTAGCAAAGAAGTTTTTTAAGTTACCCCTTAACTATATATCTGTTTATCCATTCTAGCCCAGGGAAGTACCTTCAGAATTAAGATAATTAGATTTCCTATTGAAATGTAGCACCCTTCAGATCAAGCCTATCTGAAGTGATCTACCACCTTTTGAATTCCTATAGTAATAATTGTATAAAAATTAATTTTACCTATATATGGACTGTCTTTGGTATCATCTCTACACTCTCTTAAACAACTATTTAAATATTATTTAGCTACTAGAGGCCCGGTGCACAAAATTTGTGCTCTCAGGGTAGGCCTGGCCTGTTGCCTTCTCACAGTGTGGGAGCCCCGTGATCGATTGCACCAAAGAGTTGGGCTCCACCTACCCATCCAGGGCTTCTCGATGGTCCGCCTCCATGCCACCCACGTAGCATCAAGCCCCCGCCTACCTGCATGTACCCACTGTACACACAGTCTCCTGGTGATTGCTTGTTGCGGTATGAGGGCGTCATGGTGTGAGGGTCTGACAACCACATAGGCTTTTATTAATAGCATATGTATTTAAATAATACTTATTCAATTACCTCAAGAAAATTTTTATGGCAGATATAATTATGATTTTGATGTGAGCCCCATATGGAGACATTCAACATGTAGTTATAAATAGTAGCTGGTTTCATTGTTTTTAAAAGCAAGCCTAAGAATCTTAACTAATAAAAG
>PVJC01041341.1:0-15394 GCA_004026665.1 Murina feae | reverse complement strand
CCGAGAGATGCAAATCAAAACAACAATGAGGTACCATCTCACACCTGTAAGAATGGCTATCATCAACAAATCAACAAATGACAAGTGCTGGAGAGGATGCGGAGAAAAAGGAACACTCGTGCACTGCTGGTGGGAATGCAGACTGGTGCAGCCACTATGGAGGACAGTATGGAGTTTCCTCAAAAAATTAAACATGGATTTCCCTTTTGACCCTGTGATCCCACTTCTGGGAATATATCCTAAGAAACCAGAAACACCTATCAGGAAGGACATATGCATCCCTATGTTCATGGCAGCACAATTTAGCATAGCTAAAATTTGGAAACAGCCTAAGTGCCCATCAGCAGATGAATGGATTAGAAAACTGTGGTACATCTACACAATGGAATACTATGCTGCTGTAAAAAGGAAGGAGTTCTTAGCATTTGCAGGAGTATGGATGGAGCTGGAGAATATAATGCTAAGTGAAATAAGCCAGTCAATGAAAGAAAAATACCACATGTCCTCACTCATCTATGGATAATAATAATCATTATAAACTGGTGAACAAAAATGGACACAGAGGCAGAGCAGCATCAAACAGACTGTCTAATTACAGCAACAAGGACAGGAACATTGGGGGGGGCGGTAACAGATCAGCCAAGGGACTTTTGGTGCATGCATTTAAGCATAAATAATGGACACAAAACACTGGGGGGTAGGGGAGGCGGAAGGGCAGGGGAAAAAAGAGATATATGTACCAATCTTTGTAAAACTTTATGTAATAAAAAAAAAAGAAAGAAAATTTAAAAAATAAAAATAAAATAAACTGTATGGATCTAAAAAAATAAAATAAAATAAAATAAAATTAACCTTTTCTTTGGAATGCCCAAGCCACGCCCACCAGCCAATCAGAGTGACTGTATGCAAATTAACCCAGCCAACATGGAGGCCGGCACTCAGGGACCTGAGTAAACAGGCAGTGTCCATTGCAGCAGGAGTGAAACTGTTTGCGGGCTGCCTGGGCATCTCTCCGCTCCAGGGAACATCATATTTGCAACAAATGTCTCAATCCTAGGAGCTGAAGCAAACAGCAGGCCAGGCCTGACTTCTAATTAAACATTGTTTCATTATAGAAGCCAGATCTGAAGCAGAGGAGGCTTCGTTACTAGGACCCGGATTAAAGGAACAGTGTATCAATTATAGAAGATAAACAAACCCCAGAAACCTGCTTCCAGCCAGTCTTGCTGGGACATTGGATCAATGGGAGCTGTGGGCAGCCTGAAATTCTGAAAATAGCCATCAGCCACTCACCCATGCTGGCCACAACACAATGGGGTGAGGGACATTACTGGGGGTCTTGGCCAGCCTGCAAACAGCCATCAGCCCCTCACCCATGCTGGCCACACCCAATGGCAGCCCCTCACCAAGGCTGGCCAGGTACCCCAGTAGGTACCCAAAACCTGAAGAAACTATGGGCAGCCTGAAAGCGCCTCTCAGTCCATCACCCAGGCTGGCCACACCCCAGTGGGGTGAGGGATGCCACTGGAGGGCTTGGCCAGCCTGCAGACAGCCATCAGCTCCTCACCCAGGCTCTCCAGGTACCTCAGTAGGGACCCAAAACCTGAAGGGACTATGGGCAGCCTGAAAGTTCCCCTTAGCCCATCACTCAGGCTGGCCACACCCCAATGGGGTGAGGGATGCCACTGGGGGGTTTGGCCAGCCTGCAAACAGCCATCAGCCTTCACCCATGCTGGCCACACTCCAATAGGGTGAGGGACATTACTGGGGGTCTTGGCCAGCCTGAAAACAGCCATCAACCCCTCACCCAGGCTGACCAGGCACACCAGCAGGTGGACATCCCCAGAGGGGTCCCAGACTGCGAGAGGGCACAGGTCAGGCTGATGGACCTCCCGAGTGCACAAATTTTTGTGCACCGGACCCCTAGTCCACTAATAATACAGAACCCATGAAAAGATATCAATGGAAAGTTTTACCTCAAGGAATGGCCAATAGCCATACTTTGTGTCAAAAATATGTGACTCAAGCTGTTCAGCCTTTAAGGGACAAATACTCCCAATGTTACATTATTCATTACATGGATGACTTGCTCTTAGCAAGCCCACGGGAAGAGCAGACTTTGGCCATGTTTTCCCAATTAGAAGAGGAGCTCCCTAAATGGGGTTTAAGAATTGCTCCAGAAAAGGTACAGGAAGAAACCAATATCTGGGAACCATAATTGAAAACCAATGCATTAGGCCTCAGAAGGTGGAAATAAGAAAAGATTGTCTTAAAACTTTAAATGATTTTCAGAAATTATTAAGGGACATTAACTGGTTAAGACCTTACTCTGAAGGTCTCTACAGGAGAACTGACAAATTTATTTAGCTTACTTAGAGTGACTCTAATCTTTCCTCTCCTCGAACTCTAACATATGAAGCTACGAATGAGTTGCTAAGGGTTGAGCAGGCAATTTCCTCATCCCAAGTAGCACGGGTCTGGTCTGAATTACCTTTGTTGGGACAAATTAACCCTATTGTTAATAGTCCCACTGAAGTCATCTTTCAAAATAAAAATTCCCCTGCCGTTATTGAATGGGTCCACCTAGGGCATCAGTCCTCTAAAACTGCAGTTACATATGTAGAACTATTGGCCCAATTAATATTTCAAATTAGAAAATGTTGTAAACAGCTTAGAGGGGAAGAGCCTCAGTGTATCTACCTCCCCCTCTCTAGAAAGCAATTAGAAATATTATTTCAGACTGATATAAATTGGCAAATTGGGTTAAGTGGATATACAGGGGAACTTAGCTGTCACCTATTAAAAGATAAATTACTACAATTTTTATATAATACCTCCATCACTATACCAAAAAATACTAGGCAGGAACCAATTCCTGGAGCTTTAACTGTTTTCACTGATGGATCATCAAATGGGAAAGTTGCCTATCATACAATAAATTCAGACCAAATCATACTGACCAGTCATACTTCTGTACAAAGAATTGAACTAGAAGCTATTAAGGAGGCATTGCAGGATTTCCAAGAACCCCTTAATATTGTCTCTGATTCCTTTTATGCTGCGAATTTAGTGAGTAAAATTGAAACTGCCCGGTTGAAATGGCTTAGTGACCAAAGTCTATTTTTACTATTTAAACAAGTTCAGCAGGGCTCATAGTGTCTTTAACACATTATAATTCCTTTGGTGTCCTTTGGACACCTTGGGGCATTACATGTCTCTGTAGATACCTTTTCAAAAGTCCTATGGGCTACTGCATCTACAGGGGAAATGGCAAAATGGGTTATTACCCATTGCCTAGCTGCCTTTGCCATCATGGGAGTTCCAAAAATTATTAAAACTGATAATGGGCCTGCTTACACAAGCTGTCAATTCCAGGAATTTTGTAAAAGATGGAAAATTCAGCACATTACAGGAATACCATATAATTCCCAAGGACAGGCCATTATTGAAGGACAGCATCAGCAGCTAAAATCCCAACTTGAAAAACAAAAAGAGGGGATGATGGAGAAATCACCTGTGGGTAGGCTGCATTAAATTTAAAATTTAATTACTTTAAATTTTTTCACTTGTGATGCTGATGGAAAGACACCTATGGAGCTGCATTGGTGTCAGAATAAAACAAAAGAAAATGGTCTAGTTAAATGGATGGACCCTGAATCTGGTTTATGGAAGGGACCTGATCCATTATTAACCTTTGGCAGAGGGTATGCTTATATATTCCTAGAGAATTTTTCCAATATTAAGCTGCAACAAGGATCCAAAAGAGAAACTAGCCAGGCAGCAAACAGCCAGGAAACCACCTGGGGCATGGTAAAGAAGACAATACAGACGCCTGATGCCTAAGAACATCTTTCTTGCCCTGCTAGGACTAATCGTCTGTATGGTAATATTACCTGGGGGCAAATGTGGAAGTAAAATTGAATTGCCATGGCCTAGAGCAAAGAATATCCTTACATGTTATTATTCTACAATGTCATTAATAATTTTTGATATTTTACAATAGCATATTGTACATTTATCCCAAACAAACTTAGAAATTAATTCTTTGAATGTTTGGCAGCAATTTAATATGGACATGAAAGGATTTAATCCCTTCCACTGTGTGGAAGGCCCCCTGGGAAGGCAATTGAGCATTCTATATTGGCCTCTGGCTTTTTTGCCAAGAAAACCCCTCCCATCGCTGTTGCCTGAACTCTCTGTTCATGCTGAGATTGAAGCCTTAAGGTGGCTGGTACCATGGATCTGTCTAAACCTGGGTTCCCCAAGATATGTGAACAATGCTGGAGCCCCGCCAGCAGGCGAGGGGATCCCAAGGCAGCTGCTGAGTGTTGAAGCCACAGGGGAATAGGCTACCAAGGAGACATAAATGAACCTCACATCACCCTGCTTGGCCCCAGAGGATGGCTGGTTAGCCAATGATGGGTAAGATTCCTCAGTGAGGAACAACCTAAGACAGGCACAGTCTCATAGGGGCCATCAGGCGAGAACTTGGGGGTCAACAGAGGTGGGGCACAGATCCTCACCCCCCCAACAATGCATGGGCTTGAACACTCACCCCTTCTGAGGAAGGTCTCCTGTCCCCATGGCTGCTTTCCGCTTCCCATGCCCAGCTCAGAGTGGGACCCAGGCAATATACAGAAACTTCGCCCAGCTCAGCTTGGGACCCAGATAACAGAGACTTGGCTGACAGCAGCTGCTATATCTAAATCCAGCCTAATATCAACAAATGCTCAGGGCATTCCCAAGGATGCAAAATAATCCTTCTCATTAATATTTACAGTGTAAACTAAAATTGTTGTTAGAGTATTAAATTTGACAGTAAAATAGTAGTCAAGTTTAATTGAAATAAATATTCAAGAAAATTTAATTGTACAAAAAGCTGTTTCTAAAGTGTCAACCACAATTTTTATTGGTAGTTCATTTCATGGTAAAATTGCTTAACATGCAATGAATCTAAAGCAGTCATATTTTTGTGCAAAAAATTAAAAAATAAAAGCTACCTAGACTGCATTATAAAAATTTCCAAAAGCCTCCTAATAATTAAATAAAAAAAGAGGGATAGTGGAAGAATACCAAGTGAGGAAAAATATCCTGTAGAAAAAATTTTTTACTTTGAAAATTAATCTTCATTTATAATACTAACAGCAAGACACCCATGAAAAACAATACATGGTGTCAAAATAAGCCAAAGGAAAATCATTTGGGCAAAATTAAAAAGGATCCCAAGAAAATTTATAGAAAAGATTCCTTTATTAACTTTTGGTCGAAAATATGTTTGTATATTTTCAGAAAACAACTCCAAGACCATGAGGATTCCTGC
This sequence comes from Murina feae, assembly GCA_004026665.1. Classification (NCBI taxonomy): domain Eukaryota; kingdom Metazoa; phylum Chordata; class Mammalia; order Chiroptera; family Vespertilionidae; genus Murina; species Murina feae. Next base: position 10,074 of record PVJC01041341.1, on the reverse strand, counting down.
AACAGAGAGGAATTATCAGGAATGCTCCAGCTATGAAGGCAAGAGGAAAAACAATACAGGGATGGAAGAAGCTGACAGCGCTTTGCCACGCTAGCAGTCAGCAACTGTGTGTCACTGCAGGTTACCTGGGACCACACCAAAGAAGGTCGGACCTGCATTGCCAACATTTGTTCACCATCCAGAACTGAAATATCATTGCTGAAGAACCTGTTGGACATTGAAACTTGGACTCAGAACTGTTGGACATTGAAATTGGGACTCAAATATTTTTTGTTCTTATGTGTTTATTTCTGGTCTGCAGATACAAGATCTTTTAAAGGAAAGAAACGGGGGAGATGCTGGAGACTGGTCATTGTCACTAATAGAGAAATGTGCCTGAAGGCTGGTCGATCTTAATTGCCCTGAATAGTGGGGGAGCTATTCACTCATCTATTCACTCATCATTTAGATGGAGACATTGATAGTTAAAGCAGCCCTCCACCTCTGTTACTGATATGTAAATTCTTCTTGCCTCTTTGTTGTTGGAATTTCCTGCCCTTAGGATAAGGATATGGTTGTTTTCTTCATTGCCTTAATAAAAGCTTTGAGTAAGACCAGAGTTGTGGGCAATCTTACCCACTAGTGGAAAGATGCCACGCCTGGTCCCCATTATTCTAAATTGATTTTCTTCTAGTCTCTCTCTCTTCATTTTGTGTGCAGCCTCCTCCAGAACTCAAACCCTGAACAGGAATCCTGAACCACACAGGACATGTAAGGGGCTCCCACAACAAGGGCTTTACCTTTAGGACCTCATCTAACACTAATTACATCCCAAATGCACCACTTCCTCATACCATCACATTGGGGGTAAGGGCTTCAATATATACATTGGGAGTGAGGGACACAAACATAGTCCATTAATAGGCTTGAACCACAGCTTATCTCAGTCTTGAAAGACTGTCTTGTGATCCCCTGGAACAAGGAGCTGCTCTGAGGTTGTCTCCCACTCAAGTTCCTATTTCCTTGGGGAGGCTGTCATGCATTTTCTCAGGACTTTTGAGGTACTAATGAGGTGTAGGGCCTCTGGCCCACCCTGCTGGGAGTAGGACTGCAGAATACAAAGCTGCTTAGCTACAACCTAGGATGGGCTTCTCCACTTGGGCATCCCACAACTTGTACTTCTTTTTGGTGTGTGGGATGAGAGCCACAGAGATCTGGCAATTTTGATTACTTTTCCTTTTGCTGTGTAAGTAATCAAGTGTCTGGGCCTAAAAGTGGCTCCTGTGTCTTCACCTGCTGAATCAGTCAAGCCTTCCCTTGTTTTGTGTGTGCTTCATATGAATTCAAAAGAGGGCCTCCAGAATGTGGTGGGTAATGTGTTCCCAGTTGTCACTAAGACTACTAGGTGGGGGCCAGGATCTGTCCCAAAGATTATTCCTCTTAAAGTGTGAATACTACCTACCATTAGGAATACTTATAACTGGAAGTTTGTACCTTTGACCACATTATCCAATTTCCCACCACCCCAACCCCTGCCTCTGGTAACCATAGTCTGATCTCTTTTTCATGCATTAAAAAAATTCCACATATACTAGTAAGTGAGATTATACAGTATTTGTTTTTCTCTATCTGGCTTATTTCACTTAGCATAATGCCCCAAAACTTCATCAATGTCACAAATGGCAGAATTTCCTTCTTTTTCATGGCTGAATAATATTCTTACACTAGTGGCCTGGTGCACAAAATTCATGTGGGGGGGGAGTGTTTGTCCCCCAGCCTGGACTACACCCTCTCCAATCTGGGACCCCTTGGGGGATGTCCTACTGCCAGTTTAGGCCTGGCAGTCGGACATCACTCTTGCAATCTGGGACCGCTGGCTCCTAGTGGCTCACCTGCCTGCCTGCCTGATTGCCCCTAACCACTCTGCCTTCTGGCCTGCTCGCTCCCAATTGCCCCCTTCCTGGTCTTCCCTCCCAACTACTCTCTCCTCCTGGCCTGATTGCCCCTAACCTCCTCTGCCTCAGCCCTGCCACCATGGCTTTGTCTGGAAGGATGTCTGGAAGGTCTCCTGAAAGGTCTCCCAGTCTAATTAGCATGTTACTCTTTTATTAGTATAGATAGAAGCCTGGTACACGGGTGGGGCTGGCTGTTCTGCCTTGAAAGTGGTCCTGGATCAGGTGGGGGACCCTGCTGTAGGGTGTGGCCGGCCTGGGTGAGGGGCTGATGGCTGTTTGCAGGCTGGCCATATTCCATCTGGGTAAGGGTCCCTGTGGGGGACATGGCCAGCTTGGGTAATGGCTGATGGCTGTTTGCAAGTTGGCCATACCTCCATCGGGGAGGGGGGTCCCCATTGGGGGGCATGGCCAATCTGGGTAAGGGCTGGTGGCCATTTGCAGGCTGGCCACACTCCCATCAGGGTTGGGGTCCCTGCTGGGAGCCATGGCCAGCCTGGGTGAGGGGCTGAGAGCCATTTTCAGGCTGGCCACACCTCCTTCAGGGTGGGGGTCCCCCCTGGGGGGCGTGGCCAGCCTAGGTGAGGGGCTGATGGCTGTTTGGGGGTGGTTTGCAGGCTGGCTAAGCTCTCAGCTTTGTCTGGAAGGATGTATGGAAGGTCTCTGGAAGGTTTCCCAATCTAATTAGTATATTACTCTTTATTAGCACAGATATTGTGATTAAAAGAGAGGTGATGTTATAAGTTGTAAATTCCTAATCGGGCAGGTAAAATGAGTTATGGAGAGGCAGAAGGAGACAGGCAGATGGCTTGACTGAAGAGCCCTCTATTCTGTGGTTCCTGGACTAAAACACTCCTCTCTTCAGTAACCTTTGTTGACCACCTAATGATAGGATAAACACAAACAGTCTTCAACTCACTGATTGGCCCAAACTCTGTGAGCTACACCACTAACTACCATTAAATTAAAGAAAAGACAACAGGACCATTTTTCACTATGGAGTGCATCGCGTAGAGTTTTCATATGAAAAAACAATTCAATATCCATCTGGAGTGCCAAGCAAAGGAATGTACTAGAAACCACTGTTTGTTTTTCTCACTTACCCACAAACAATGTTTGAACCCTTCTTTTATAATTCTAGTTCAGTTTCTGTAAAGAGAAAACTGGGAGTCTTTTTAAGTGACTCAGAATGTCTCTTTTCAGTCCTGACTCCCTACCATATTTTCTACATCTGTATATATAAAAGCCTAAACAGCTGGCTAACCATTCGACCGTCTGACTGGTAACTATGATGTGCACTGACCTCCAGAGGGCAGACGTTCAATGCAGGTGCAGAAACCACAGGCATGGAAACATGGAATAGACTGATGAATCTCAGAGGGAAGAGGGGAGGGGGAAGAGTGGGAAGAGATTAACCAAAGATCTTATATGCATACTAGAGGCTTGGTGCATGGATTTGTGCACCAGTGGGGTCTGTCAATCTGGTCTGTGAGAACTGGGCCAAAATTGGCTCTCTGACATCCTCTGAGGGGTCCTGGATTGCAAGAGGGTGCAGGCTAAGCTGAGGACCTCTAGTTTTCCTATAAAGTTCCATTTAATTGGTTTACTTAACATTTGCAGTTGACATACAATAGTAGGTTAGTTTCAGGTGTACAACACAGGATATTTTTCAAGAGGTAAGTGATAACAATGCACAGTAGGGTGGTAAAGGCAGCTCATGGAGCTTTGGGAACCAGGGACAACAGATGAGCAACTACAGCTTTCATATGGAGGCAAAGAATGCCAGCTCATGAAACCCCATGGTCTTTCAGGGGATCTGCATGTCAAACAATTTTTTTCATCCTCACAAAGGGACAATGGAACTCTCAACAGGCAATAGGACATGTGATATCATAAAAAACTGGTTTCAAAGAATGTGTGAGAATCCAGATGGTTTGTAGGCAAAGTGTAAGACAATGTTACTTCCCTCATGAGACTTTATTGTTTGTTTATTTTGGGAAATATATTATATATATATATATTAGAGGCCTGGTGCACAAAATTTGTGCACGGAGTAGGGGTGGGGGGTGGTGGTGGTGTCCCTCAGACCAACCTGCACCCTTTCCAAACTGGGAACCATTGAGGGATGTCCGACTGCCCATTTAGGCCCGATCCCATGGTGCCATCAGGCCATGGGATCGGGCCTAAACGGGCAGTCAGACATCACTTTCACAATCCAGGACTGCTGACTCCCAACCTCTTACCTGCCAATTGCCCCTAACAACTCCCTTGCCAGCCTCATCAATGCCTTACTGCTCCTGTGCTGACCTGATTGCCCATAACTGCCCTCCCCCTGCCAGGATGGTCCCTCCTAACTTCCCTTCCCTGCAGGTCTGGGTTCTCCCCCAACTGTGCTCCCCTGCAGGCCTGGGTACAATCCAATTGCCTTCCTCTGCCAGCCTGGTCCCCCTCAACTGCCCTCCATTGCCAGCCTAGCCACCCCAACTATCCTCCCCTACAGGCCTGGTTCCCCCCAGCCCCAACTGTCCTCCCCTGCAGGCCTGGGTCCTCTCCAACTGTCCTCCTCTGCCAGCCTGGTTCCCCACAACTGTCCACGCCTGCAGGCCTGGGTCCCTCCCAACTGCCCTCCCCTGCTGGCCTGGGTCCCCCACCAACTGTCCTGCTCTGCCAGCCTGGTGCTCCCCAACTGTCATCCCCTGCAGGTTTGGGTCCTTACCTGCAGGACTGGGTTCCCCCCTACTGTCCTCCCCTGCAGGCCTGGGTTCCCCTTCAACCACCCTCCCCTGCAGACCTGGGCCCTCCACAATTACCCTCCTCTGCCAGCCTGGTCCCCCCCCCAATTGCCCTCCTCTGCCAGTCTGGCCCCCTCCAACTGTCCTCCTCTGCCAGCCTGGTCCCCCCAACTGTCTTCCCCTGCAGGCCTGGGTCCTCCACAACTGTCCTCCCCTGCAGGCCTGGTTCCCCCCCCTACTGTCCTCCTCTGAAGACCTGGGTCCCCCTAACTGCCCTCCTCTGCCAGCCTGGTCCCCCCCAACTGTCCTTGTCTGCAGGCCTGGGTCCCTCCCACCTGCCATCCCCTGCAGGCTTGGGTCCCCCCCAACTGTCCTTCTCTGCCAGTCTGGTCCCCCACAACTGTCCTCCCCTGTAGACATGGTTCCCCTCCAACTGTCCTCTCCTGCAGGCCTGGGTCCCTCCCAACTGCCCTCCCTTGCTGGCCATCTTGTGGTGGCCATCTTTGACCACATGGGGGCAGCCATCTTGTGATGCTCAATTTGCACAGCACTCTTTCATTAGATAGGATACATACACACACACACTGAGTGGCCAGATTATTATGACCAACTGCCATTTGTAGGCAAATTAGCTATAATTTCACACTAAAGTTGCTAGAGGGCCAGACCATTATAAATAGGGAAGCAGGTTGTTTACCACAACAGAAGTGATGTTTTTCTGAAGATATGGGTAAACAATGTGATTTAACAGCCTTTGAACGTGGGATATAAATATACGCTGAGTGGACAAATTATTATGACCACCCTATCAGTACTTCGTTGGGCCACCTTTTGCCTTCAATACTGCGGCAATTCTTCTTGGCATTGACTCCATGAGATGTTGAAAGGTGATGCGAGGAATCTGACACCATGCCTGATGAATGGCACTGTCTAGTTCTGTGAGATGTGATGGTTGTGGAACCAACTGCCTGATGGCTTTTTTAACTTTGTCCCACAAATGCTCAATTAGATTGAGATCTTGTGATTGTGGGGGCCATATAAGCAAGATAAAGTTTCCCTCAGGTTCTTGAAACCACTCCTGCACAGTACAAGCACTGTGGCATGGTGCATTGTCTTGTTGGAAGAAACCATCTCCATTGGGATATGCCGTCAAAATGATAGGATGAACTTGATTAGCAACGATACTTAGGTATGTTGTGCTATTCAGATGTTGTTCCACACAAATTAAAGGACCCAGATCATGCCAGGAAAACATGCCCCAAACCATAACACTGCCCCCACCAGCTTGATGGGTTGTACTCATGCATGTGGGGTGCATGCTTTCATGCTGTTTCTATCAAATTCTCACTCTGCCATCTGCATGATGCAACTGGAGACGTGATTCATCGGACCACATGACTTTTTTCCAATGCTCGACTATCCAATCCTTGTGTTCCTGTGCAAATTGGAGACATTTAATCTTTGTAACTGCAAACAGCAAAGGTGTTTGAACAGGCCTTCGGCTTCCATATCCCATACGATGCAGTGTACGGCTAATTTAGCTACAAATGTCAGGTGTTCATAATAATCTGGCCATTCAGTGTAATATATATCCCACGTTCAAAGGCTGTTAAATTGCATTGTTTACCCATATCTTCAGAAAAAAATCACTTCTACTGTCATGGTAAACAACCTGCTTCCCTATATATAATGGTCTGGCCCTCTAGCAACTTCAGTGAGAAATTATAGCTAATCTGCTTACAAACGTCAGTTGGTCATAATAATCTGGCCACTCAGTGTATATATCCCTAGATGGTTTGGCTCAGTGGATACAGCGTCAGTTTATGGACTGGGATCTCCCTGCTGGTGTGGCTCAGTTGGCCCTTATGTCTGGGTTGCAGGCTCAGTCCCCAGAACGGGTGTGCAATGATTCTCTGTAATCATTGACATTTTTGTCTCTCTCTGAAATCAATAAAAATATATTTTAAAAAATAAATTAAAAAATATATAATTGATTTCAGAGAAGAAGGGAGAGGGAGAAAGAGATAGATATATCAATAGTGAGGGAGAATCATTGATCAATTGCCTCCTGCAAGCCCCAATGGGGATCAAGCCCGCAACCTGGCATGTGCCCTGACTGGGAATCAAACTGCCACCTCCTGATTCATAGGTTGATACAACCACTTTGCCACACTGGTTGGGCAGGAAAGAATCTTTTTTATAAAAAATGTGTTATTTAGCCCTAGCTGGTTTGGCTCAGTGGATAGAGCATCAGCCTGCAGGCTAAAGGGTCCTGGGTTTGATTCTGGTCAAGGGCACATGCCTGGGTTGTGGGCTCAATCCCCAGTAGGGAGCATGCAGAAGGAGTGATTCTCATCACTGATGTTTCTATCTCTTTCTCCCTCGCCCTTCCTCTCTGAAATCAATAAAAAAATATTTTTAAAAAGTGTTACTTAGGGTCACAATATTTATTATTTTTTAAATAAATTAATAATTATTTTACATTTTTTCTCAATTTAAATGTCTGATACAATAAATAGGTATCAGGGTGATTCGGAGGAGGATGGCTGGTTCTGCAAGGAATGTTAGGCCATTAAACCAAACAAAGCCCTGTCCCCACGCGGTAAAGCAGGGGGCCTTGTTTTGAGCCCTGAACCTGGGGGAAGGGTAGATGAAAAGAATTGTCCCTTCAGGGCCTTGAGGGGAGGGAGTATATTTGCAAATCAGTGAACTCAAGGGGCAGTTATAAAGCAAGGTTCTTGCGTGCTACCCCCACTCTGATTTGGATTTCATCAATCCCTGAGTCCGCGCATGTTATTAAAACTGTGATTTCTCCACCTCTTCAAAGTGTCGCTTAGTTTTTTGGTCTTTCTGCAACATTTCTATACAAAAGTCCTGAGTTCTCCCAGCTGGTGTGGCTCAGTTGGCCTTTATGCCTGGGTTGCAGGCTCAATCCCCAGAAGGGGGTGTGTAAGAGGCAACTAATCAATGGTTCATGCTGTTTCTATCAAATTCTCACTCTGCCATCTGCATGATGCAACTGGAGACGTGATTCACTCACTTGTTTCTGCTTGCTTCTTATATTGATGTTTGTATCTCTCTCTGAAATCAATAAAAATATATTTACAACCCCCCCATCCCAAAATCAATAAAAACATATGTTTTAAAAAGGTCCTTGTGTTCTCATTTTTGAGACTAGATCTTCTGGGAGCTGCTGCTGTAGTTGGAGATTATTTTGACCCTGAGCAAATTGACTTTCCACTTTCAGCTATCCCTCTAGAAGGGAAGGAGGATCTCTAATGTCTCTTGATTTCTACACAGTGCCAGATGGTTTCCCTTGCATACAGGTTTCCAAGAACCTGTCTTATGCGTGTGTTTGATGAGGATGAAGGGCAGGGCACCCATGGAGATCAGTGGTCCACAAAGTGATGCTCTGGGTTCCAAAGACAGGGAATACCCACTTCCCTGCTTGCCCAAGTCTTAGGTGTTTTTCTGGCCAGATGCAAGAAATGGAGCACAGGGCCAGATGAAAATACTGCTTATATAATCTTACTAAGCAACATCACTCAAATAAATTCAATAAAAAAATTTTTTGGGCATGGGTATCGGCCATGGCATAGTGTTCCAGGGTCCCTGACCTCCAGGGACAGAACCATACACAGCAGACTGAGGCCACCTTCCCAACAAAGGGGAGTTTGCTGCCATGTCCACAGCCCCAGCAGGGAGCAGCATTGCTGGGCTGACCCACAGTGGGGACAGGAGCTGCAGGAAAGGAAGGTGGGACCAGACTTGTAGAAGTCAGACTTCAGGACTGAGTGCTCTTATAATGAAATGACTTTTTGTTTTCCAAACGTGCAAAATAATAACTGTATACAAGAGTTGCTCCCACCTCTTTGTTCTCCCATCCATTTGTCCCGCCATCCACTCCAAAGAAAAATATATTAGTGTTGTTAACGAAAAAACCAATGAAACCTGTAGAGAATTTTGTGAGTTTATTTGAGCCAAACTATCGACATATGCCGGGAAGCAGAGCCTCAATGAATTGAGATAATGCTCCAGAGAATGGGGAGTTTGTACCTTATTTTATAAATTTACCATCAAAGGAAAATACGTAAGCAGTTTACATGAAATTCATTGGTGATAGATTGAGGAGGTGGGATAAAGCAAAGCAGGGAAATCTCTGGGATTGGGTAAAAGGGGTGAAATGATAGACATATGCTTCTTTTACATAAATGCATACAGGATTAACAGTTGACAACAGTTGGTGTTGAGGAGGAAGGCTGGTTCTGCAAGGCCATTAAACCAAACAAAGCCCTGTCCCCTGGTAAGTAAGGCAAGGGAGCCTTGTTTTTGAGCCCTGTATCTGGGGGAAGGGTAGATGAAAAGAATTCTCCCTTCAGGGCCTTGGGGGGAGGGAGTATATTTGCAAATCAATGAACTCGAGGGGCACCTATAAAGCAAGATTCTCGAGTGCTACCCCCACTCTGATTTGGATTAATCCCAGAGTCTGCACGTGTATTAAAGCTGTGATTTCTTCACCTCTTCAAAGCATCGCTTAGTTTTTATGGTCTTTCTGCAACATTTGGTTCCCTGGCCTGGAAACTAATCGAAGCTGGCTCTTGCCTCCGGTTAGAAGACTGGGTTAGGGGCTCGGGGGCGCAGGACAGACCTCCGAAAGCGCGCCCTGCTGATTTTAGCTGAATTAAACGGGGGGAACTCCAGCGCTCCCAGACCTCAGCTCAGGACCCGGCCGGCACCTAAAGAGCGTGGACAAACACTTCTGGACCTTCTGGACTTGTCTGTAAGTAGGGCCCGTCTGATTAACCAGCCTACTCCCAGTGAGTAGAAGGAGGGAACTGATCACCCCCTCATTCAGGTCAGGAAATTCTGAGTGGTTACCCGGTGAGAGCGGGCCCATTCAGGTCAGGAAATTCTGAGCGAGTACCCGGTGAGAGCGGGCTCCTCAGGTCAGGAAATTCTGAGTGAATGTCCAGTGAGAACAGCATTCCTCAGGTCAGGAAATTCTGAGTGGGTACCCGGTGAGAGCGGGCCCCTCAGGTCAGGAATTAGAAGTTGGGTAAAATGTATTTTAAACTCTGAGTGAATGTTTCTAGTCACCGATCATCATAGGGTCGGGACAACGTATGTTCCTTTGTTTAAACTAGCAGTTTATTTTACCAGGAAACGGCTTCTTGGCTCCGGCCAGGAATGTGGTTAATTTGCATTTGAATATCTTTGCATTTGAATACCTTAGGCCCTGTCTTCTGGGGCTTCTCAGTACTGAGAATGTGTGTGAAAAGATGAGAGTTTTGATCTAGATTTTCCCTTTGTAAAAATGTATTGTTTAATGTACATTATTTTGAGTCCTGTCTCATTAAGTCATGTAATATAAGCAAGTTATCTCATCTGTAAAGGGGTTTGTTCCAGCAGCT
>PVJC01041340.1:0-15387 GCA_004026665.1 Murina feae | reverse complement strand
AGGATGTCCTTTGGCAGAAAAAAGGACCTCCAAAAATGTTCTCCTCCATAAGATCATTGAAAAACCTGGCGACATGCCCAGCCAGCGGTCTCATTGGTTGAGCACTGGCCTATGAACCCGGAGGTCATGGTTTGATTCCCAGTCAGGGCACATGCCTGGGTTATGGGTTTGATCCCCACTGTGGGGTGGGCAGAAAGCAACTGATCTATGATTCTGTCTGATCACTGATGTTTCTCTCTCTCCCTCTCCCTTCCTCTCTGAAATCAATAAAAATATTTGTTTTTAAAAGAAAAAACTGGCAACATTTTTTGGAATTAATTTTTTCAGAACAGTAAGGGTTAACCAGAAGCTTACAATAACTTAGGAATCATTTATTCAAGAAAAGTGGCTGAATCTTACTAAGAACTGTGAACTCTGTGGCATTTTAATTTGCCCTAGTTTCCCTTCCTCCCCTCTTTCCAGCTATGCAATAGCCTTAAAAAAAAAAAATAATAGCACATAGTCCTGGGACAGCTTGACAGCCACCAGAGGGGGCAGAATGTATTTGGAATTCTTTCAAACGTCATTCTCATAGAATTGTCATGCACTGTCCATGGTGCTTTGAAAAACTCTGACATGTTCCTGGTAATTTAGAAGGCCATGTACATGGAAGAGCTTTGATCATGCTTAGGAAAGACCTGAGAAGGACCTAAGCTCTCACTTGTGGTTGATCTTGAGATTCATTGCAAGCAGGAAGTGAAGACTAACATGGAGTTATAAACTGAGGGGTGTGTGTGTGTGTGTGTGTGTGTGTGTGTGTAAGAGGAACTTTTTGTAAAAAAATGATATTTTATTGATTTTTTGCAGAGAGGAAGGGAGAGGGATACAGAATTAGAAACATGGATCAGCTGCCTCCTGCACACCCCCTACTGGGGATGTGCCTGCAGCCAAGGTACATGCCGTTGACTGGAATTGAACCTGAGACCCTTCAGTCCGCAGGCCGATGCTCTATCCACTGAGCCAAACCAGTCAGGGCTAAACTGAATTTTAAAGGCTTGCCCCAACACCCACACAGTAAAGTCTGGGATATTGATTGGCTCTGGGTGGTTAAGGAAATTTCTATTCAATCATAATAGATGCAGAGACATAGAAGCATGGAATACACTGTTGAACCTCAGAGGGAAGACAGGGGAGGGTGGGTGGGTGGAAAGAGATCAACCAAAGCACTTGTATGCTTATATGCATAACCCATGGTCACTGACAATAGGCTGGTGAAGGCCTGATTAGGCGGGGTGGGGTGGAGGGCTCTAGAAGAGATCAATGGCGGAAAAAGGGGACATATGTAATCTTTCAACACTAAGGATTTTAAAAAAAAGAAGTTGCTTGTTTCTGTTTCCCTGTTTTTGATGTAGGCATTGAATTATAAAAACCCAGGATAAAAGTAGAGAAAACCTTATTGCTTTCATTGTTCAAGATCTGTGGTTGTGAATTAATCCTTAGCATGAGTTCAAGTGTTAGAAAACTGCTTTCATCAAGTGTTCTAATCATTGGTGTTCATGGAGGAAATATTTACCTGTTGTTCTATACTTCCTGATTGCAGTGTCAGTTCTATTCTGGTGCCATTGTTTAAATGGTCCTGGAAAATGATTCTTTAATGTGGCTTCTCTTTTGAGGTTGTCCATCTTCAAGTAGTGAGTCCTGCTGGGCTCTGTTAATTAGCTGGGGATTAATAACCCTGTACTAACCTGTGAAGCTGGAGAATGGAATTGGAAGAAGCCTGAATATTGTATCAGATAAACTAATTTTTGCATTGTCCACTTGGTGGTAGAGTTGTTTTTATAAAGCACTGTGAAGAGTAATTAGCCAAGTAAATGAAAAGAGAATCTCATGAATTTGTAGCCAGGAAAAAAATGCAGCATACATTCCTCTGAGCAGCATCAGTACCTTTGTTAAAGTATAAAAGATAATGCAATCTGGGGTAGATACGTTCATATAATGAGTTGTTTTTTTTGCTAAGGAGGTGTGATAATTCCATTTCCCAACACATCAGATGAAGCTGTTTACTTACTGGTTAGAGTTCAGTGCTCAGAAATAAAGATTTCAGAGATTGTTTTAATTTGGGTAATCTTAAACATCATTCAATCTTTTTTTTTTTTTAATTTAGAAAATTCCTTGTGTGAATTAAAAGTCCTCGTACAGCATTACCTAAATTGTTCCTACTCAAAGTGTGGTCTGCTGGTCAGCATCGCTGGGAGCTTGCTAAAAATGCAGAGTTCTGGCTCTCACCCTAGACCTACTGAGTTAGACTGTAATTTAACAAGGTCCATGGGTTTTTTGGGTGCACTGTGAGATGCACTCTTCCCCACTGGTAAAATGCAAGCAGTGGATGATGAGATACAAAGGGATGAGAAGTAGGGCAGGTATCAGAACTGGAATCACTTCACAGATATTCACAGATTTATTTAGAACCTTTCATTGCTTATTCGAAACCATCCCGGAATGCTCACGCTAAGGGCTGTGTGACCTTGAGGAAGTCAATGAGCTTGTTTGCCCCTATTTACTCATCTCTAAGATGGGTATAACCCTTACTAAGTCTACTCACTAGGATCAAGTAAGAATCATCTCAAAGTACTTTGTAAAATGTAAAGCAATTATAAATATCATTATTATCTTTACTGGAATGATACAGCATGAGAAATCACTTCATTTTGGCAAGATCAAGAAGTACATTTACACAGTTAGTGGTAGAGCTTGAATTAAAACGTTTTGCTTTAGTGTTCTTTTCCTTAACTACACACAAAATAATGTCTAGAAATTGCCTTTATTAAATGATGATTTGAGTAGGATGACTTTGGGGGCAATTATGGGATGGCAGCACATGCTACTGCAATTTTAGCTTATTTTTGCATAAGTTTTTCATCTTGGAAGCTAAGTGACAGTTAGTTAATATAACTCATAACTTAGTTGTGGCCTGATGAGGGTGCTCTTATTCAATGTGTGGTTTGAAACCTGATGTTAAATCTAGATTGTAACTTCACATATTGCTTAAATTAATGAGTGTAAGTGTGATTATGCTATGTTGGACTGAGTATTTCAGTTCAATTTTACATGCTCTTTTTTTTTAACCTATACCATACTATAATATATACTATTAGCCATCCTATTAGTTATAGGCCCAAATGTTAGGGGGTAGATTTTTTTTTGTGGGGGGTAGGATGGGCAAGACTAGTAAGATTAAATTTAGGAATAATAGATTGAAGTATGGACCAAAGAAAAATTTGTATAAATTCAAAAAACAAGAACGTCATGATAGGAACTTCAAGTGGAGAAATTCAGGCTCCACACTGAAACTGGTGGTCATTTTGGGAGATAGTGTCCTGAGTATGAGCTGTGGTAACAGAAGTTCAGGTTACAATTGTAGATCCCAGCAACTCCTTTCCTAAGCCTCTAACGGGAATGATGACTCAGTAGTCAACATCTTCTTGTTGAGGGCTTCAGCAGCTAAAGTAAAGTCAGATCGGTGCATGTATTGTATCCAGGAAGACAGAGTAGAAAAATGTACATATTGGCACCTGACATGATGAAATTCCAAAGTGTTTCATTCCATGTCTATCCTTTTCCCCCCTTAGTGTTACTTTTTTAAAGTTTATATAGTTGAAATAATGTGTATACCTAGAATTTTTTTATTTTTATTTTTGGTCAAGGAAGTGTTCATTTAGAGATCTCAAGTAGTTCTGATTTGGCATAATTTTTATAACAATAGATTACTGAATTCTTTTTTTATATTTGAAGGTGTTTTTATTATTATTTTATGTACAAAGTGATAGCATTCTGTAATAAGGTAGATGTCTTGAACGACCCATTCATGGAAGTTCACTTAGTCCAACTTAATGAATCCTGTGTCCTTTGCTACTGACGGAAACACTGATGGCACATGTGGACGCCATGCTTCCAGATCAGGCCTGGTGGTTTGAGCAGATGTGGCGAGAATGAGAACCGTGGCCGCATGTCCTTGGATGGCTCCAGTAGAGCTGCTGGTGACCCATCTTGCTCGCTCTGTAGCAATGAGGCAAAAGGAATTACGGATTTCTTAATAGAGCATTTGAAGTGATATGTTTGCTATGATATGATTTTTAATGCAGAGAAATAAAGGACTCTCCAATATGTATAAAAACATTTTGGTGGTATTCTCTTTCTTATCAGCATTTAGTTTGTTTTAAACTTATCCTCAACATCTTTGTCTGTTTTCAACTTCCTAAATGCTGCAGAGAAAGTATGAAGTACAATTGATGTCATTGAGACTTCCCAGACAAAGGAGCATATCTGCTAGGGAGATAGGATGCCTAGTGAACTAAAGAAAAGGTATCAGAAAGGAGTGTGTATTTCTGTGTATATTTGGGAGATGGACTGAGAGTGGTAAAGGAAGCATATGATCAATTTAGGACAATTAAACCTCATCCATCTATTCTAAATGACATTCTTGACCCTAAAATCTTAATTGAGTATCAAATCATTCATGGATACTGTTCTATGAAGCAGATAAACCTGAAAAATTTCACGACTAAGGTTTATTTCTCTTTTATATCACAGTGTGAGGTAAATTGGGTAGCTCTTCTATTTGACTGTCATCCAAGTGGTGACTCAGGGATTTAAGTTGCTTTTATTTTTCAACTCTGCGGTCTTGGAGTACTTCCTTTCCAGCTGCATGGACAGGAGAGAGAGAGGTGTGGATAAAGTACATCCTTCTTGGATTGGAAGTGACACATCACTTTGGCTTGAATTCCATTGTTTAGAACTAATGACATGATCCCGCCAGGATTCGAAGGGGATAGGAAATGGAGAGGACTGCATGAATATTTGGGGAGCATCAGTAATCTTTGCCATAGACAAATTGCTTCCATTATGTTGTTCTGTCTCCTTTTTCTTCTCATGGTTACTTTCTCTTAGAATTAGTATCAGGAAAATGTTTTTCTTTTCTAAAGAGCTCCTCTTAAAGAGTCCCTCCCTCCCTCCCACCCTCCCTTCCTTTTTCCCTCCCTCCTTCCCTCCCTCCCTCCCTTCATTCCTACTAATTTTTTTTTTAAAAATATCTTTATTATTCATATTATTACAGTTGTTCCTCTTTTTTACCCCCCATAGCTCCCCTCTTCCCAGTTCCCGTTGCACCCTCTGCGCTTACCCTCCCCCCACTGTCCTCATCCATAGGTGTACAATTTCTCTCCAGTCTCTTCCCACACCAACACCCCTTTCCTCCTGTGAATTATCATGCCACTCCCTTTCTATGCCCCTGATTCTATTCTATTCACCAGTTTATTCTGTTCATCAATTTTTTTATTCACTTGATTTTTAGGTTCTCTTGTTGATAGATATGTATTTGTTGTTCATAATTTTTATCTTTACTTTTTCTTTTTCTTCCTCTTCTCAAAGGATACCTTTCAGCATCTAATCTAATAAAAGTAATATTGAAATTGACAGTTTCTTCGGGATGCCTAAGCCACGCCCACCAGCCAATCAGAGCAGCTGTATGCAAATTAACCCAGCCAAGATGGAGGCTGGCAGTCATGGAGCTAGAGTAAATAGGCAGCTTCCATTGCACCAGGAGTAAACTGTCTGCGTAGGCCAGCTGGGCCTCTCTCTGCTAACAGCAACATAGTTGCAATTATAGAAGCAACGGAGCTGAACTAAACAGGAGGCTTCCGTTGCACCAGTGATGGAGGAAACTGTCTGCCTAGGCCAGCTGGGCATCTACTAAGGCAACATTCTTTCAATTATAGAAGCCACGGAGCTGAAGCCAACAGGAGGCTTCATTACCTGTCTAGGCCTGGGCTTAAAGCAACAGTGTATCAATTATAGAAGATAAATAAATCCCAGAAACCTGCTTCCAGCCAACCTTGCTGGGACGTTGGGTCAATGGGAGCTGTCGACAGCCTGAAAGCCTGAAAACAGCCCTAAGTCCCACACCCAGGCTGCCCAGGCACCCCAGTAGAGACCCAAACACTGAAGGGATTGTGGGCAGCCTGAAAACCTGAAAATGGCCCTCAGCCCCGCACCCAGGCTGCCCAGGCACCCCAGTAGAGACCCAAACCCTGAAGGGACTGTGGGCAGCCTGAAAATGGCCCTCAGCCCTGAACCCAGGCACCCCAGTAGAGACCCAAACCCTGAAGGGACTGTGGGCAGCCTGAAAACAGCCCTCATCCCCACACCCAGGCTGCCCAGGCACCCCAGTAGGGACTTGAACACTGAAGGAACTGTGGGCAGCCTGAAAATGGCCCTCAGCCCTGCACCCAGGCTGGCCACACCCCAATGGGGAGAGGGTCCACACTGGGGGGGGTGTTGACCAGACTGCAAACAGCCATCAGCCCCTCACCCAGGCTGGCCAGGCATACGGACATCCCCTGAGGGGTCCCAGACTGCGAGAGGGCACACGCTGGGCTGAGGGACCTCCCGAGTGCACAAATTTTTGTGCACTGGGCCCCTAGTTTCATATAATACTGGTTGGGTGGTGATGAACTCCTTTAGCTTTTTCTTATCTGTGAAGCTCTTTATCTGACCTTCAATTCTGAATGATAGCTTTGCTGGGTAAAATAATCTTGTTTGTAGGTTCTTGCTATTCATTACTTTGAAAATTTCTTGCCACTCCCTTCTGCCCTGCATAGTTTCTGTTGAGAAATCAGCTGACAGTTGTATGGGTTCTCCCTTGTAGGTAACTGACTGCTTTTCTCTTGCTGCTTTTAAGATTCTCTCTTTGTCTTTTGCCCTTGGCATTTTAATTATGATGTGTCTTGGTGTGGTCCTCTTTGGATTCCTTTTGTTTGGGGTTTTCTGCACTTCCTGGACTTGTAAGTCTATTTCTTTCACCAGGTAGGGGAAGTTTTCTGTCATTATTTCTTCCAATAGGTTTTCAATATCTTGCTCTCTCTCTTCTTCTGGCACTCCCATAATTCAGATGTTGGTATGCTTGAAGTTGTCCCAGACTCCTTACACTATCTTCATATTTTTGGATTCTTTTTTCCTTTTGCTTTTCCAGTTGGGTATGTTTTGCTTCTTTGTATTTCTAATCTTTGACTTGATTCTTGGGATCCTCTAGTCTGCTGTTTGATCTCTGTATATTATTCTTTATTTCAGTCAGTGTTTGCTTAATTTCATATCCTCAAAGGTCTCACTAGATTTATTGAGGGTCTCACTAAATTTGTTGGCGGTTTCTAGAAAATTCTTGAACAACCTTATAATTGTGGTTTTGAATTCTATATCCAGTCATTTGCCTTCCTCCATTTCTGTCATTTGTGATCTGTTTCTTTGTCTCCCCATTTTGCTGCTTCCTTGTATTGATAGAGTAGCTTGTGTGCTAGGTGTCCTATAGGGCCCAGTTGCTCAACCTCCCCAATTACCTTAGGTGGACACTCTTGGTGCACCCCTTTGTGGACTGTGTGCATAGTCTTGTTGTAGTTAAGCCTTGATTGTTGTTGGTATTACTGGGAGGAATTGACCTCCAGGCCAATTGTCTGTGAGAATCAGCTGTGTCTATGATGGGAGAACTTCTGTGCTAGAAATACCTTTATGGGGCAATACTTCCTTCAGTGGGGCTTTGGTGCTCACTGAAGGAAGTATGTGTGTCCCTTATGGATATGAGGAGTTGTAATCTTGATAGTCCCACTTTGACCACTGGGTACACTGGCTCTTGGATCTCTAAGGAGGTACAAATTTATCCTCTGCCTAAGGCTACCCAGCAGGAGCTACGGAGAGATATGCAGATTCCTCATCTTTGTTTGGGGTTTGGAGGTGCCCAAATGAGGCCCAGCTGTGAAGCAATGGAAGCTGCTGTGGGGCCTTGGGCCTATTTTTAGATGTTTTGGGTCTCTCTGATCCAGTTGCAGTTTGTTAGATAATTTTAGATTGCAAAGGGCCAGGCCATTCATATGCAAAAGCCTCTGCAAGCAGCTTGGGTGAGGCGGATTCTTGAGGAATCAACCGGGTGGAGCAAACAGCTATGGCTGATCCTGAGCCCTGTCCTAAGAGGCCTCGGGTCTCAGTGTCCCTTGGTAATCACTGCAAGCACCTCTGAGAGAAAGCCACCCTTGAGTTTCTCCAGATGCCAAACAGTCCATTTTCTCCCTGTATGAGTCTGGGTCCCCAGAGACTCACTTGGAACTGGAGTTCAGAATAGTTGGGAGCTTGTGTCTCCCTCTGGATTGAAAAAGACAACCATGTCCTCAGTTGCCAGCTCTTTCCACGTGAGTCTCCATACCTCTGTACTTTCTTTCTGTACCTCCTCTGAGTCTCAGTGTACTTTTCTCTTTCCTTCTAGTTGTAGAATTTCCACTCAGTCAGCCTTCCTGTGGCTCTGGATGATGTCCATTTTTTCTTTTAGTTGTAGTTTTGAAGTGGTTGTGCAAGGCAGCAATTTCAGGTGTTTACCTATGCCACCATCTTGGTTTCTCCCCTATTTGTATTTATTTTAAGTTGCTACCCTCCTTTCCTGTTATTGGTAAGGTTTTCTTTTTGTTATTTTTTGTTACAAGAGAAAAGCCAAGTAATAGTGGTTTAAGCAATAAGGGCTTGATTATCTGATATGACAAGCCTGGCAGTTTAAGGATTGGTTAATTCAATTGTACATTTAATATCATAGAGTACCATGTGCACTTTATCTTTCTCCTCTATAAATCGCAGCGTCATGAATAGCTTGGTAGTTCTAGATGTCACATGTCATGATAGACCTTGGTCAGTCCTGTTCCTTGTGATGCAGGAGACACATAATGCTCATAGACATGATGGCTATAATAATGGTCATCATGACATGGTTGCAGTGTAGTGCCACTAAGCATGCATCATGTCTCATCATTCTATAATATCATATTATATAACCTGTGGAAAATATTGCAAAATAATGCCGGTGGCAGGATAAGAAATTGAACTCAGGGTTGAATGTTAGATCCAGGCAAATGGCTTATTAAAACAAGTTTTTGCAATCATGTAAAGAAATCAAGTTGGCATATTAGGTGATCTGTTTGACAGGGGGTGGTAGTAATAGAAATGAATGTAGTAAAAAACAGCTGGATTCTGGTTATAGATAGAAGGATTTGCTGATGAATTGGATATTAGGAGTGAGAGAGGCAGAGATGTTGAGAATGGCTCCAAGTTTTGGGCCTGAATGATAGGAATGGAGTTGATATTTACTGACATGGGGAATACTAAAGAACTTGGTGTTGTTTTGTAAAATAAGATATATTAGGTTGTTAGCAACTACTGGAGGTAGGACACTGTATGGAGTCTGGAGTGGGGTTGAGATAGAGCTAACAGGATGGAGAGCTGGAATCAGAGCACTGCTCCAGGTCCTAGGACCCAAATAGGTAGATAAAGTAGCTAGCATGGGCAAGGGCCATTCCTCTTGTCCCAGGCTGCATTCAACTCCAGGAATCACTGGCTACAAGTATTCAATTTGCAAAGAGCTCTGATACTCTTTACTCACTCAGCCCTCTGAAGAGACCTGTAATGTGGTGATTGCTCTTATGCCCATGACCAAGGACTTTAAAACAATTTCAGAAAAGTTGCTACTCATTCATTCAATTACCAGACATTTATTACATGCTGGCTATATATTAGGAAATAAGCCCTGGCTCTCCTAAAATGAGGCCTTTATATAATCTACTTCAACATGTTGATTCCTGCTTCCCTCTCCACCTAAATTTGCCTCCCAAATATCCTTTTCCATTGTGATTTAAAAGTGTTCAGATATTCATAAGTACTCCTCCTTTTAAGAAGGGTAGACTAATGTCCCTCGCCATGAATGTGGGCTGGTTTGCTTGTAATTAATTAAAAAAAAAAAAAGCAGAAGTGATGATGTGTAATTTCAGATGCCATGTCATAAAAGGGACTGCGACTTCCTGTTTGTTCTCTGCTCTCTGTCTTGGATCACTTGTTCTGGGGGAAGCCAGTTGCCATACTGTGCACAGACCTATGAAGAGGACC
Organism: Murina feae; assembly: GCA_004026665.1. Lineage (NCBI taxonomy): Eukaryota > Metazoa > Chordata > Mammalia > Chiroptera > Vespertilionidae > Murina > Murina feae. The sequence goes on along the minus strand of PVJC01041340.1, from coordinate 5,442 downwards.
ATAGAGTGAAGAACTGAGGCCTGTGACCAAGTGACCTTGCAATAGATCTTCCTAGGCCCAACCAAACATTCAAATGAGACTATAGCCCAGCCTCCATTTTTACTACATCTCCATGAGAGACCCTGAGCTAGAACCACATTAATAAGCTGCTCTTGGATTTCTGACCCTCAGAAAATGTATAAGATAATAAATACTTGTTCTTTTTTAAAAAAATTAGGTTTAAAAATACTGAAAATATAAGAAAAAAAGGACAATCTATAATTTCATGAAAAAGAATAATATCTATCTACAGAAAAGTTCAAATAATATAAAGAGGAAAAGTTAAAATAAACTCTCCTCACATCTCTGATCTCTAATTCTATTCTCTAGTTTTATTTAGGCACAATTGACATATAACAGTGTTTTAGTCCAAGGTGTATGACATAATTACTTGATACATATATTTATATATATTATGAAATTATTACTACAATAGGTTTGGTTAATATTGATCATCCCTGATCTTTACTTCTTCATGACCAGGGTGACCAAGTTATTCTTCCATAGCATTTTCATGCATATACAATATATTTTTATCCTTCTAAGATGTTTACAAAAAGATCATATTACACTTTTATGAAAAACTTACATCTTGTCCTGACCGGTGTGTCTCAGTTGGTTGGGTGTCATCCAGTGCACCAAGAGGTTGCTGGTTTGATTCTGTTTGGGGCTCAGGCCTAGGTTGTTGACTCAATCCTCAATGGGGGCATGCAGGAGGCAGCTGATGCATGTTATTCTCTCACCTGAATGTTTCTTACTTCTCTCTCTAAATATCATAAAAACTATTAAAAAACAAACCTTACATCTTGAGGACATATGTCTTTATACTGGTACATAGACAGATGTACCCTTCAACATTTCATGTAATACTGGTTTGGTGGTGATGAACTCCTTTAACTTTTTTCTTGTCTGTGAAGCTCTTTATTTGACCTTTAATTATAAATGATAGCTTTGCTAGGTAGAGTAATCTTGGTTGTAGGTTCTTGCTATTCATCGTTTTGAATATTTCTTGCCACTCCCTACTGGGCTGCAAAGTTTCTGTTGAGAAATCAGCTGACAGTCGTATGGGTGCTCCCTTGTAGGTAACTAACTGCTTTTCTCTTGCTGCTTTTAAGATTCTCTCTTTGTCATTATCCTTTGGCATTTTAATTATGATGTATCTTGGTGTGGTCCTCTTTGGGTTCCTCTTGTTTGGTGCTCTCTGTGCTTTCTGGATGTGTAAGTCTATTTTTTTCAACAGGTAGGGGAAGTTTTCTGTCATAATTTTTCAAATAGATTTTCAATATATTGCTCTCTCTTTTTTTCTGGCACCCCCATAACTCAAATGTTGGTACACTTGAAGTTGTCTCAGAGGCTCCTTACGCTATCTTCATATTTTTGGATTCTTTTAAAAAAATATATATTTTATTGATTTTTTACAGAGAGGAAGGGAGAGGGATAGAGAATCAGAAACATTGATGAGAGAGAAACATCAATCAGCTGCCTCCTGCACACCTCCCACTGGGGATGTGCCCACAACCAAGGTACATTCCCTTGACTGGAATCAAACCTGGGACCTTTCAATCTGCAGGTTGACGCTCTATCCACTGAGCCAAACCGGTCAGGGCTGGTTCTTATTTATTTATTTATTTTTGCTCTTCTGGTTGGGTGTTTTTTGCTTCCTCATATTTCAAATCATTGATTTGATTCTCAGAATCCTCTACTCTACTGGTGAATCCAGTATTCTTTATTTAAGTCAGTGTATGCTTAATTTCTGAATGGTCCTTTTCCATTTTTTTTTGAAAAGGACCATTCCAAAAAGAATGAGTTGGGGGTTTTATATGCATTCTCATTAAGACCCTTCAAAGTCTCACTGAATCCCTTGAAGGTTTCTATAAGACTTTTGAGTAACCTTATAACTGTGGTTTTGAACTCTATATCCAGTAGTTTGCTTTCTTCCATTTCTTTTGTTTGTGGCATCTTTGTTTATCTCTGAATTTTGGCTGCTTCCCTGTGTTTGTTTCTATGTATTGGTTAGAGCTGCTATGTCTCCTTGAGTTGATAGAGTGGCCTTGTGTAGTAGGTGTCCTATAGGGCTCAGTAGTTCAGCTCCCCAGTCACCTGAGCTGGGAACTCTGGTGCAACCCTTTGTTGGCTGTAAGCACAGTCTTGTTGTAGTTGAGACTTGATTGCTATTGGTGTCCCTGGGAGGAATTGACCTCCAGGCTAATTGGCTGTAAGGACCAGCTGCAACTATAGTGGGAGGGCAACTATGCAGGAGACACCTTTATAAAGCAAGACCTGCTTCAATGGGGCTTTGGTGCTCACTGAGTCTGTCCCTTGAGTGTGTTGTTTATGGATGTGTAGAGTTGTAATCTGGCATGGTCTGACCCTGGCCACTGGGTACACTGGGTCTCCGGGGATGTGCAAAGTCAGCCACTGTCTCATGCCACTTATAGGAGCTACAGAGAAATCTGCAGATTCTTCCTTTTTGTATTGAGTTTAGAAGTACCCAGACGAGGCCCAGCTATAAAGCAAGGCAGGCTGTTGCTGGGTCTTGGGCCTTTTATTGATAGATTTGGGGTTCCCTGACTCAGCTGCAGCTCCTTGAGAGATTTTAGCCTGAGCAAGGAAAGGCCATTCCTATACAAAATCCACTGTACTTAGCTTGGATGGGGTTGTAAATTGGATGAGGCAGGGTCTTATGGAATCACCAGGGAAGAACAAACAGAAATGGCTGCCAGTCAGCCCTACAACCAGGGAGGTCCCAACATAGGAACAGTGATCTCTGCAAGCACTTCCGTCTAGGAGAAGGCCTCCCCCAAGTTCCTGCTCTGATGTCAGACAATCCAGTTCCTCCTCATATGTGGTTGTGTCCCCAAAAGCCTTGCCCTGGTGCAGGAGCTCAGAGGAAGCAGGACCTTGAAAGTTGAATTTTTGGTGCCAACCTTTTAAGACTAGCAGCCTCTGTTTCACTGAGCCCCAATCTGCACTGGTTTTCACAGCCCATAGTTACAGGTTCTTCTCTTTTTAGCTCTAGGACCCTGGGTTAGGCTCTGGGACCCCTTTCTCCTCATGGGCAGCCTCCACAGAGATGATCCCCCTCCTGATTAAAAAAGCGGCACACATGGGTTTCAGACCAGCCTGTTCTACATCTCTGCACCTCATATCAGTCTCAGTGTGCTTTCTCCTTTACTGCTCTAGTTGTAGTACTTCTATTCAGTCACCTTTCTAGCAATTATGGATGATGATAGTTCTGTATTTAGTTGTAATTTTGATGTGGTTGTGGGAGGTGTGAATACAGGTATTTACGTATGCTGCCATATTGTTTCCTTCTATCTTATTCTTTTTAATGGCTTTTCCATTATTTGAATGTATCAGATTTTTTTTTTAGTGAGTTTTCATTTGTGGATATTCAGGATATCTTCAAGTTCTTTTCCATTATAAAAATGTTGTTATAAACATTTTTATGTTTTTGTGAGTATTCTCAGGTAAATTCCCAGTGATAGAATTCTGACATTAAAAGGTATGTGCATTTAAAGTTGATACTATACACCTACTCCCCAGTCTTTACCTCCAATTTTTCTTATTATTTTTTCTTTATTGATTAAGGTATTACATATGTGTCCTCATTCCCCCACTGCACCCCCCCCCTACTCATGCCCTCACCCCTCAGGTGTCTGTGTCCACTGGTTAGGCTTATATGCATGCATACAAGTCCTTTGGTTGATCTCTCCCCTTACCCCCACCCTCCCCTACCTTCCCTCTGAGGTTTGACAGTCTGATGGATTTTTTTCTGTCTCTGGATCTGTTTTTATTTGTCAGTTTATGTTCATTATATTCCATAAATGAGTGAGATCATGTGATATTTATCTTTCTCTGACTGGCTTATTTCACTTAGCATAATGCTTTCCAGTTCCATCCATGCTGTTGCAAATGGTAAGAACTCCTTCTTTTTTACAGCAGCATAGTATTCCATTGTGTAGATGTACCACAGTTTTTTAATCCACTCATCTACTGATGGGCACTTAGGCTGTTTCCAAATCTTAGCTATGGAGAATTGTGCTGCTATGAACATAGGGGTGCATATGTCCTTTCTGATTGGTGTTTCTAGTTTCTTGGGATATATTCCCAGAAGTGGGATAACTGGGTCAAATGGGAGTTGCATTTTTAGTTTTTTGAGGAAACTCTATACTGTTCTCCACAGTGGCTGCACCAGTCTGCATTCCCACCAGCAGTGCACGAGGGATTCTTTTTCTCTGCATCCTCACCAGCATTTGTCGTTTGTTGATTTGTTGATGATAGCCATTCTAACAGGTGTGAGATGGTACCACATTGTCTTTTGCCACCAATTTATACTGACAAAGTATGAAAGTGTTATTTTCCCACAAATTTGTGCATATTTGATAGTAGGCATCTTTTACTACGTTTTTGCAATTTATTTTTCTTTATTTGAGAATTGCTAGTGCTTAGTAGAGTGCTTGTGTTGTAATTGATAAATAATAATAGCAATATGAAGCATTTTCTGAGCCTTTTTGTACTTTAGATATATCTTAATACTTACAGAGAATGAAGTAGGCACTATTATTATCTGCCTATGACTGGTGGGAAAACAGAGAGAGGTTAAATGAATTGCTCAAGGTGCCACAACTAGAAAGGACGGATAAAATTGATACTGAATCTAAAAAAGTAAAGAATAATTGTTGAATGAATGAATGATGATTGGTTTATATCCTTTGCTCATTTTTATATTGAGTTGTTTTCCTTTTTTATTGGTAGAAGCTTTTTTATAGATTATGAGTATTAATTCCTTTCCTATTCTATGTGTTACAAATATGCCCTTCATCACCCCCCCACCCCATGACTCGTCTTTAACTTATTTATTTTCTAGATTTTGGTGTTCATTTTTTGTTCACATCAGAAAGCCCCAAAGCAGTAGTTAAAAATATAACCCTAGATATTGTTGTTAAAACTTGTACTGGCCATTTGAAAAAAGTAGTGATAATACTTTAGGTAAACAGAGGAGCTATGATGTGGGTAATATAAAGTCTGACTAAGTTAATCTAAATATGAAAAATAATCACAAGGGAATTATTTGCTTTCTTCATATTGAGATACTTTAAAATTACAATTCCCCTTTAGTCATATTTATAATTGAAAAAGAAGGAGTTGGGGTTTTTTATATGTATTAGATTGACATTTGGGGAAATGAGTTTTTACTTCATCTGTAATAAATGAATCCTAATCATTTAAATGGCTCTGGGCTAAGGGTACGATAGCAACTTCCTGCTCTCATTTTGTTTTCACTCTTTGAAATGCTCATTTTGGTCCTATGAAACTCTCCCATCCTTCTGGCTGAGTCACATGTTATTTCCCTTGAGGCCTGTAACCCTTCTCTGAACTGCTGAAGCATAAAAAAAAAAA
>PVJC01041339.1:0-15391 GCA_004026665.1 Murina feae | reverse complement strand
ACCCCTGTCCCGGGCTCGCAGGGGCTGACCTCTGACCTTAGGAGTCCCCGGCCAGTGCTGGGACAGACCCCAGAGCCCAGTGGCTGGGGGGACGCAGGACTCTGGGGAGGAGCTCGTCCTCCAGCAAGACAACCAGGGATGCAAGGACTTTAGGGCTCCAGCTCGGAGGCTCCTCCACTCCGCCTGCCTCCAGCCCTTGTTTGCTGGCTCCACTGCAGTCATGTGAGTCTCTGCTTATGACGATGTGCTGTCCTGGACCTGACTCTGCAGCCTGACACCTCATACCGCCCGTGCCCCACCCCAGGCTTCTCCTCTGACTGCCGTTCCAGCAGAATGCCACTGCCTCACCCCCAGGGACAGCAGCCTTGTCTACGTGGCCTCCCTCCAGCTTCCCCATGTGGAGTTCACGGTTAGACCTCTTAGAACCCTAAACTGTAAAGGATGTAAAAGGCTGATTATCTTTCATTCCTGACTTTACTTATGCATTTGACACAAACACCACCCCCCCAGTCGCCATGAACCTCTGGAGACCGCTGCCTCGAGGGCCACAGAGCTGCCCCCGACCTGGCCGTCCTCCTCTCTCCTGCCGTGCAGCTCCCGGCAGAGATGGCCTCTCTGGCCTTTCCCTCGGGTGGCCTCCCGTCTAGCCCAGACCGGCACACCGACCAGGCTGGGAGAAGGTACAACTTCCAGTCTGCACGAGGAGGCAGGCTCCCGCACACCCAGGGTCCCTCCTCCGAGGAGGGTGGCGGGGTCACTGAGAAGAGCCCCGCACTCAGCTTCCCCCATTGGAGGGGATGATGCCCAACGCCAAAGAACGAGGACCAGGCCGGAAGAGCTTGGTTATGCGAAGCACAAAGCCGGGACCATCAGGGACAGGAGGGGAGGAGGTCGTCTGTGAGGGGCAATGGGGGGGCTCAGGACAGTGAAGCGGACCTGAGACAGACCCCTGGGACCAGGAGGGAACATGACGCGGGACCGCCGAGAACTGTCAGGTTAAACCGAGAAGCAGGCGCGACTGCAGACCCCGAGTCTGAGAGGTGCTGTTCTGGACTGAATGTCTGTTGCCACCACCCCAATATCCACATGCCGAAGCCCCAACACCTGGACGTGATGACTTGGAGGTGGGGCCCCTGGGGGTAAGTAGGTTCAGAGGAGCTCAAAGTGGCCCCGTGATGGGACGAGTCCCTGGTAAGAAGAGGAAGACACGGAGCTGAGTCACTCTGTACCACGCGTGCAGCCACGCACAGAGCCCTCTCCATATACCCCCGGTTAGCACCTTGCTCTCGACTTCCCATCTCCAAACTGGGAGAAACAAATTTCTCTTGTTTAAGCCACTGGGTCTGTGGTCTTTAGTTATGGCAGCTGGAGCCCCATGGCTGTCTGCTTTTCCTCCCTGAGCGCCGCAGCCTGACCCAGCACCAGAAGCACAGTCAAGGAGCCTGACCCAAGCGGCCCCACAGGCGCCCCCCCCCCCGCCAGTGCCTGGCCGTCATGGGTTTGAGTGGACACAAGGGGGCAGGAACTGGACAGTGTGGCCTCGCAGTGGCATCCCACACTGGAAAGGGACAGGTGGCAAGGGAAGCCGTGGTGTGGCTGCATCAGGTGCCAGGGGGTAGGTCTCTGCTCGTCTCTGTCATGGCGTGACCTCAGGCAAGTTCCTCCCACACCCAGGACTCTGCTGTCCTATCAGAATATTGAGACCAGACACTTCTGAGCTGTGTGCCAGCTCCAATGTTCTCAGGTCCTGAGAAACTTTAAAACCCTGAAGGGAAGTGAATGGTAGGGCACCAGGTCCCCCAAGTCCCTCGTTTCCTGCAGGAAAGATCCAGCAGGAAGAGGGGTGTCTGACAAAACTTCCGCTGAAGCTTTCCAGAGACGGAGCAGAACTGCGCGCACTGTGTCCTGCATCAGCAGGGCAGGTGGGGATGTGGGGACGCCCCCAGAAGACGCAGCCAGAGCCCAGAAGCCTCGTGCATGCGGGGAGGCACTCAACCCCCCACCCCCGTGCAGCGGGATTCTGCTTTGCTTCCTCTTCCTGGCTTCCATCCTGCGCCTGCTCTTCCTCTAGGAAGCTCTCGGGCTGCCAGGCGAGCCCTGCCGAGCCCGCAGCGAGACACATCCCTTCGCCCACTGCCTCCCGCTGTCGTGGCAGCTGTGAGCAGAGCGAGGACGAGGGGTCAGGTACAGAGCCACCAGGGGAAAGCCCAGGTGGACAGTCCATCGTAAGGACTTTGCCCCAGGGTGACTTTTCCTCCGCTAGCATAGCCTGGCGGGTGGTGTGGACCCTGACCTTTCCTCCCGAGACAGAACATCGACGCCTCACGTTGTATTTCAGCTCCCGACCCAGACAAATAAGCATGAGACCTGCCACCACTAAGGTCAGGACGCGCTGTACTGAATAATGACCCCTGCCCTGGGTGGCAGCCTATCAGTGGAGACCACCACCCTGAGAGACACACCTGGAAGACTTCTGAATATCCTACTGAGACCTTTCCCTGGGACCCCTACCACCTCCACCCTGAAAGCCCTCAGGACGGAAGACCCAAGCACTCTCCCACCTGCCCACGCCTTTCCCTCCCCTTCTCCCTCCCCACCCCAGGCTCCTGACCATTAGCTCTCTCCCTCCCAAGCTCCAACCGCCTTCCTTCACCTCTGTAACTTGCTCCTAAGCCCATTTCTCCTAGCAATTACTTCTACAATTGGGAGATCTACCAAGTAAACGTTCTCTTACAGGTGGGGCCTGGCTCTGAATGCTTTCCGAGCCAGAACCCAGCACCAAGGTTACTGAACCCAGGTTTGGTCTGACAACCACTGAGGTGGCACCTGGTGCCGTTCCACTGCCTACAACACTACCAGCAGGAGCAGCTTTCCTGGCGCACCTGGACGCTCAGGTCAAACCAAGAGCCGCTGCCCTGTGGGCCCCTCATCTGTACTCTCCCGGATGGCAGAGCCTCCTCCGGACCCCACGACGCCCACAGGCTGGAGACATGGACCTTGCCCAACCAGCATCCTTCAAGGCTTCCTGTTGAGGGATACTTGGACCCTACAGGCACTACCGCTTGTGACCACCAGAGGGAAGCACCCCCTCGCTCTCGCACCTGCCTGCCTGGCCCTTTCCTGCTAAAACTGCAGGCACAGCGCTCAGAGCAAATTGTGTTTTCAGAGAAAGCCACTGGGTGGCGTCTGATAAAAGGTTTCACAACTGTTGGGCAATTTCTCTCCGGAAAACATTTTTTTGTTTGGAAAACAGAGGGGATCCAAGCTGTAAAAACAAAACTCTAACCAACACTTTTCTCTAACTCCTAAAATAGCCCAGCAACTTTCCTTTTTAGATTCAAAGCAGAGCTGGCTGGCCAAGGGCAGTGCAGCCCAAGTCCACTCCTCAGGGGCTCTGTGACCTTGGGCGGGTCCCTGTGGGTCCTGATCCCCAGTGTGCAGAGCGCGGCTGGGTGGGTCCTTAGGGAGAATGTCAGTCCTTAAACAAGTGTTATGACTCTCTGAGTTCCGAGCCAATGTGATGTGAGACGCTGGTCTATCAACGGCAGGTATTTCTAAGCCCAGAGCCTTTTTCCAGGGGAAAGGGCCTGCATGGTCCCCCCACTCAGCACCTCGGCCCTCCATGCCTCCAGGGAGTTATGCCAGAGGCGGCCCCAGCACCTACCCTTCTCTTTGGTAATCTTCGTCCAGATTTGACAGGAGCTGCGAGCCCGCCGCGGAGAGGTCGACTGGGGCCAGGGGCAGGTCCCGGTACGCAAAGCTCGCCAGCTGCCCCGCAGCAATGCTCTTGGTCTCCTCGTCCCCTTGCTGGGAGATGATCTCCACCTCGGAAAGTCCTCCTCGAGCGGCAGGCCTGGAGGACGACAGGCAGTCCCCCTCAGAGCAGGCACTCGCCCACCCGCGGAAGGAGGGTGACAGGGTCCTACCCTGGGGAGCTCTGCCGCTCAGGTTTCTCTTTTCCCACCACTGAACTAAGCAGCAACGCTCAGTGGCAGTTATCCAGGAAGTTTAGAGCCGAATCCACCTACTCCTCCTCCGCCTAAATCGTCCCGGTGACTGAGGGAACAGTGGGGTTTCCATTTGAACAAACTGCCCGGCTCACCAGGCAGGCGGCAGGCCCGACTCTTGTTTGCGGGTCTGTTTCGAGCCTTGCTTTCGCTCCCTGTCGGGCACAGGAACCGCGCTCCTCACGGGGCGGCATTTACAAAATGACTCCAGGTCCTACTCATAGCCACAGGCTGCGAGGCCGCTCGCTTCTCAATAACTGAAACGACAATGGATGTTGATGGGGGAACCCAGCTCTTCCGGATGTTTTCAAAAAAGTAGGTTCTGGCCCTACAGAGTTTGGCTCAGTGTCGGCCTGCGGACTGAAGGGTCCCAGGTTCGATTCCGGGCAAGGGCATGGACCTTGGTTGCGGGCACATCCCCAGTAGGAGGTGTGCAGGAGGCAGCTGATTGATGTTTCTAACTTTCTATCCCTCTCTTTTCCTCTCTGTAAAAAATCAATAAAATATAGTAAAAAAAAAAAAAAAAGTAGGTTCTGGGTTGAATTTGTTCTTCTGTGCTGGTCTCAAGGAAACTATGGATTAGGAACAAAACACACAGCTTTCTGACCAATGGGATATTCCTGGGGGACTGAGTTTCTGAGACTAATAATATTTGGCTCTGCTTGGCTGGTGTGCTCAGTGATTGAGCACTGACCTATGACTCAGGAGGTCAAGGTTCGACTCCCAGTCAGGACACAGGCCCAGGTTGGGGGCTTGATCCCTGGTGCAGGGGGTGCAGGAGGCAGCGGATCCATGATTCTCTCTCATTGTTGATGTTTCTCTCTCTTCCTCTCTGAAAGCAATAAACATAAAAATAAGTAGTAATGTCAGGTAATGCAGCTGGCACCTGGAGTCCCCCGTCCCCAGAGGGCTGGAAGGAGCCATGATTGCCCCCACAGCTGACTGAGTGCCAGCTCAGCACCCCGGGAGCAGCTCCGTGCGACTTACTGTGGGTTGCTCATGTTGAGAGGCGCAGCCAGAGCCACAGGTTTCCTTGGGGTCTAGTGGGGCTCGGCTGCCTGGAAGTCTGTGGTCAGCATGTCCCAAGCGTGAATTCTCCCAGGCCCACACGTATGGCACCCTGAAAACAGACAATTGCGGAGGAATTACTACACTGGGGCCATCTAAAAACTCAAGTCCCTCTATATATATATATATATATATATATATATATATATATATATATATATATATATATATATATATATATATATTGTTTTTTCAATTTCAGGTAAGTAACCGGGAGTAGAATTGCCAGTTTACAGGTCAGGTGTATGTTTAACTTTGTAAGAAACTGCCAAGCAGCTTTTCAGAGGGAGCTCCAGTGCTGAAAGACGTCTTTTTAAAAATGCAAAGCCCACCTCTGGCTCCTTCCAGACGCGCTCGGTCCCACAGGAAGTGGCAGGCCTCCAGGACCTGTGTCCCCACTGCCAGCCCCTGTGCACACGCTCCCCCACCTGTCACTCCGGCCTGGCTCATGGGCACGGTTCTTGCACAGCTTTGCAGAAGCCCTTCCCTCGGCCAGAATCCTGTTTCCTTCCTCATCTGCATAGTGAGTGTCTGCTCCTCTTTCTGGAGGGGTTGGCTGATGCCTTCACACCTGCACCCACCCCCGTGAGCTAACTGCTGGGTTCCGTGCCCGCCTTGCACACGGGTGTAACTCCATTACCCTGCTCCGCTCCATGCAGGAGAGACACACAGTTTACTGCTCTCTAGTGAGCGGCTCCTGCAAGCCCCTCCCCCCTCTCCTCCCACCAGACAGACCTGAGACTGGGACAGTGCACAGCACTGAGAGCGACAGGTCACAGTCCCTGTGGCCACAGAGCTTGGGGCAGAGCAGAAAGACAGTCAAGTAATTACACCCCCAGGCGTGGCTTAGAGACTGAGTCAGTGTTGTGAACAAAGACACAGATGAATCTACCAAGATGTGAGAGGAATCGCCCCAAAAGGGGAGAGAGGGGCATGACGGTTTCCCTGAGGAAACTGCCGGAGGAGGGGACTAGGTGAGCTGTGTTCCCTCATGAGGGGGGAGAGGGCTTGGACTGTGGACAACGGTGAGATGAAGCTGGTGGGCTGAGATCAGAGGTGAAGGGCCCCAGGCGAGGGACAAGGGTTGGGCCAAGGCCAGACGAGATCCTGCGAAGGGTTTGGCCACTATCTTGCTTGAGCTGGAGGAGCAAACTGGGAGTGTCCTCTCTGCCCGTCACGTCATGGTACCCCACGCGTGTTCGTGCGTAGAAGACACCTGTGAACTGACAGAACTCAGACGTGCCTGAGAAGTGAGGCTGAGGGGAGGCACACCTCGAGTTTGTTGAGGGGAAACAGCCAACAGAGTGGAAGAGATGGAGCATGTAAGTTCTGACACAGGTGGGAAGGGGCAGAGTACAGAGATGATCAGCTTTGAAAAGGAAGAATCCTCCTCCCTCTGAGGTGGAGAAAGCCAGAAAGTGAGGGACGCTCTAGAGAAAAGCACGCCCCCTGGTGGAGAGGCATCACTATAGTCACGGGGTTTAGGGCTCATTTTCCCCGAACCTACACTGTGCCATCGACCTCCGCGTCGACGGGTTCTGCCCACAATCACAGCGAACCAGCCTGGCGATGGAATTCTCACAAAGCTTTTACAATAACTCCAAAGTACATCGTTTTAGGTCCAATTTACAGATAGTTTACAATTCACAGAACAAGGGCTCGGGAGGGGAAGGACACGGTCAGTGAGGGGCGGACCTGGACCTGGAACCCCAGTCCGTCTGACTCCACCACAAGGTGCCCAGCACTCGCCCCCTTCTCCTGCTCCCGGTGCTTTGCTCCAGTGCAGCCCGAGCACCCAGGGCCTGGCCCAGGGGCGGGGAGACAGGCAGTTTCTGCCCAGGGGTGGGCTTTGCAGAACGTGCCGCTGGGTCTGGTGTGAGTGAACGGGAACCAGGAGGGGGGCTTGGGAATCCGCGACGTGATTGTCCCCCGACTGAGAAGGGAGAACAGAAAGAAACCGACACAGGCAGCGTCACGGGTCAACCAACTGAAGACGGCCCAGTGGCCTGTCCGCAGTCAGGGGCGCCAGAGAGTGCTGTGTCCCCACGGGGAAGGCCCGCTCTCCTGGGACCTTCGGAGCCCGGCGACGACTTGGAGGCTAACTACAGTGGTTATGGTGGAGCAGCCCACAGAAGAGAGTGGGAGAAAGGGAGCCTCTGGAATCATCACCGGTGCCCATGGGAAGCTCCTAAGCTGTGAGGGCCCTGGGCCAGGGGACAGGTGGCCACACAGCAGGGACAGCAGGGACTGTGCAACCAGGCCCATCTGCAGAGCAGTGCTGCGGGGCGATCTCAGGTAGGAGGCAGGAGATCCACGGGCAGGGCGGGGCGGCAGGGAGTTGTTCCGGTTTGAAATGGTGCCTTCGGGGATCGGACCAGCAGACATCACTGTGATCCCTGCTGCCACCAGCATGTCCCTTGACTCTAACCAAGCTTCTCGGCTTCTCACAGCTCTCGCACTCACACACCAGGGCCTCCGTGGTCTGTGCTGTAGCTGCCTCATTTTCTTACTTAGGGCTCTGCCACCCGAGTGCTTTCTCCGATTTCAGGAGGCACCGTGGTTGAGGAGTGTTTACCCAGTCACAGACCCTCAGAACGTGGCCTTTATAATTAGTTAGATGAGGTTATCCTAGATGGGGGGGGGGGCCTCAGCCCCATGACAGTGTCCTCTGAGACAGAAGGGGAAAGGCTGCCCAGGCCAAGGACTGCTGAGGGCCACCAGAAGAAGGGAGGGAGGGCCCCATAGGCTCTAGAGGGCGTGTGGCCGGCTGCCACCCTGATCGTGCCCCTCTGGCCTCCAGAAGTGCAAGACAATAAACATCTACTTTCCAAACTACCTGGTTTGGGGTTCTCTGCCACAGGAGCCCCAGGGGACCTACACAGGCACTGAGGTCCTTCCCCTAATTGGGTGCGTCAGGAGCCCTCCAGCCTGAGTCCACCCCACATCTAAGTGCCAAGAAAAAATGACTGTGGAACAAGTGCATTCCCCATATTTTCAATGGAGAAGCATGGTGCCCCCGAGGCTATTTGCCAAGAAGGCTCACCATGGCTTGAGCTTGGCAAACTTACCACGTGCCAGGGAGCGGCCTCGAGTTCTCTCACTCCCGACGGTGAGTCAACCTTCGCATGATCAGCTAAATCACGCTAATCAAGCTCACAGGCTGCAAACGTATTCACCAGCACATGTGTGAGATGCAGAGAAAGCTTCCCCTCCACTATCCCAAACGCCAGGCCCAGAATTAGCAACGGTCAGTTATAAGGGGTCCCGGGAGGGAGTCGGGGCGCCGCCCAGCCAGCCAAGAAGAGGGGACCATCCCTGCCCCAGAGAAGCCCTGCGGACCGTCCCTGCACCACCACAGCTGTCTCCAGCTCCACCCGTTCAGGCCAAGCCGTCTCAGCAGAATGAAATGTGTAAGTCATTATGTTTTGGGATAATGTGTTATGCAGCAACAGTAACCATAACATGCCCGGCCAGTGTGGCTCAGTGGTGGAGCGTCGACCTATGAACCAGGAGGTCACAGTTCGATTCCTGGTCAGGGCACAGGCCTGGATTGTGGACTCGATCTCCAGCAAGGGAGGTGCAGGAGGCATCTGATCCATGATCCTTTCTCATCATGGATGTTTCTCTCTCTCCTGCTTCCTTCCTCTCTGAAATCAATTTTATACACAAAATTGGGAGGTGGGGGCCGACCGTGTGTGTCTCTAGCACAGGCCTCAAGCTTCCCACAGGGTCATCAACATCAGTGAAGTTGTATCCACAGGAGCTAGACACCAGCCTTTCTTTGGTATTTGCCTGGGAGCCCGGAGGGTTCCAACGCACACTCGGTGGAACATGAGGATGTACCTGCTGACCCAGCCAGTTGTGCCACAGATGAACATCTATGGCAAACGCTGCATATGTCCACGGCGTGACACCTGGTAACACTGCGTCTTCTGATGCAGACCCAGCTGGAGCTGCCGGCAGTGCATGATTAAGGGTTTCGACTGCACTAAGCTTCTGCCTGCCAAGTGCCATTCATCTACGCTTCACTTTTCCAGCAAACACCACCAAAGTACAATGTGTACAGCAAGCTTGCCATATGAATTATTTGCCGCTGGTTGAAGGCACTGCACGGTTTGCAGGAAAAGTGATTCTGAGACCCCTAAACCACCAAGCCCAGGCCCGTCCCTGAACACAAAAGGATGCCAGGGTCCAGGAGAGGGACGTGCTTTGTCCAGGGCAGGGCCCCTAGTTTGCAGAACAGCTGGGGCTGGGCTCCCGGAACCTGATGCCTTAGTGCGAGGCTTCTTTTCAGAACCCGGGCTGTGATCTTTGAAAAAGGAGAGTAATAAGAAATAGCCTCGATGTTTTCCAGAAAGTGTTGAATGACATGGTTGCTTTCAGTCTATTGTTTGTTTTAATCCTCACCCAAGGATGTTTTCCCATGGATTTTTAGAGAGAGTGGGAGAGAGAGGGAGAGACAGAGAGAAATATCGGTGTGAAACACATCAACCGGTTGCCTCCTGCACGCATCCTGACCAGGATGCAGGCCAGGGAGGAGCCTGCAACCAGGTATGAGCCCTGGACCAGAATCAAACCCGTGACCCTTCAGTCCGCAGGCTGATGCTCTAGCCACTGAGCAACACAAGCCAGGGCTCACAAGCCCACAAATAAACTTCCTAACAGCCACAAAGACCCCTGAGCAACGGTGGCCCCTTGCAAAGCACGGAGCACCTGCCGTTCCTACATCACACCTGAAGCACCTGCCCGGAGAGCAGCTGGGTCAGGAGCAGCCTCAGGGCACAGCTGGCCCACCTCCAACGGGAACCAAGTAAGCTTTCTCCAGAAAAGTCATTTTTGGAGTAATACACATATTGTCAAAACCACTGTGAAAGTATGCTGGCACTTAAATACAACTCCAGCAACAATACCCGAGGATGACCTACCAGTCCCAGCACGTGGTCTAGCTTCTGAAACTTTGAACTGTGTGCGTCTCCTTATTTCTGACGTCATCTTTAACTGATTAGAGACATTAAATTTTAGAACAGTAGGCAGTCCCTCCTTCGATTTTCACTCAATGTCAATCAATGTCCTCTATGCAAGGTAGGAAGAGGCAGGACGAGAACCTAGCAGCTCAGGACCAGGCCTGTGACAAGGTCTGAAGAGTTTAAACATTTCCCACGTACATCCTCAGAGCTCATTTTACTTGGAGAAATGTCATGAGAACAAGGGGAAAAAGCTCCAAACACTGTATAAAATCCTAACAGCTTCTCAGGTTGGTAGGCTTTCAAACTCCTTTCTAAAAACATTAACTTACTCCCTGCACTCCTATTTTTTGAATGATTTTTATATATTCCTCCTCATTTCAAAACTTACTCTGAGGTGGTCAGCTCCCCCTGAGGGCTGACTCAGTTCCCCATATAAAGCTTACATGGGCTTTCGGACTGCTCAATGCGTAGGAGGCAGTAAGGTTTGACAGGGCCAAGAAAAACAGTATTTGGCAGCTAAAAGATACGAGCTACATTCCTGCTGTGGGTAAAGTCTAGTGTTAAACGCTGAGGAGGGTGTTTGTAAAAGTGTAAGTCACAGCTGGTGTCCTCAGGTGATTTATTTATAATCCTCCTGAGCGAGACGGGCTCACTGCACATCCTCACTGGGTGTCTCCTGCGGGCACAGCCTCAGACTCTCCCCCCCTGGCCAGGGACGGGGGGAGGTGGTCCGAGAGAGGGGGCTGCATGGGCAAAGGCTCAGAAGAGGGCACACGCTGGGAAGATAACTGAGAGCGGACGTCAGGGCTTGTAGCTTCGGACGGACGGTACCTGAGGAGGATGCTAACAGGTGGCACTTCCCAAGGGCTTACTCCTGACTGGGCACCCACAGTCCTCTGCTGGCAGCCCAGGGACACAGCCCCTCTTCTGTCCATGGCTCTGAAGAAGAAACTGAGGCACAGGGAGTGGTGAATCACTCAGAGTGCTCCAGTCAGGATCCAAACCCTGGGGAGTGCCCGGCCACGGGCTCAGGGCTGAGTGTCAGCCCCTGAACTAAGGTTATGGTCTGATGCCCTTCCCGGGCAGGGCACGTGCCTGGGTGGCTGACTCCACCCCCAGTGTGGGGTGTGCAGGAGACAGCGGATGCACCATTCTCTCTCATCACTGGTGTTTCTCTCTCTCTCTCCCTCTCCCTTCCTTCCTTATCAGTAAGATGTATAAATATACATACATACATATACTCATATACACATATACATATCTATACATACATTAAGCCAACAACCCTGGGGAGAGCCCACGCACAGCCTCTTCTGTAGACGCCTCCCCACAGCACAGGGAAGAAGCTAACGGAGACCAGACGCCTTGGGAAGGAGCTGCAACGGGTCCCATTTCAAGGAGCAGGAGTCAACAGGGTCAGGCTTAAAGCTGTCGGCAGCGAAATCTGAGAAACAGCCATGGACGGGGGTTAGGCAGCCCCAGGTGACCTTCAGGAGTTGCCTTTCAGTGGACAGGGTGGGACTGGGGTTCCTTGTAGGACATCAAGGAGGCGGTGACAGCAAAGAGAGCCCAGGGCGGAAACACACAGTGAAAGGACAGAGAGAGACAGGAGAGAAACCCCCAAGCCTTTCCTGAGGCGAGGCCCCAAAGCAATGGAACGTGTTCATCCTGGCGAGGTCACATGCTTCTCTCTCGTTTCCAAGGACAAGACGAGCACCTTGTAGTGGTGGTGTCTGAGAACTGTCAAGTGTCGTGGAACTTGTTCTTAAAGCACTGCATCTGATTCAAGCAACTACAAGGCCTAACTATTGTAAGGGAGCCACTGGGGGGAAGGCCGTTACCTGGCCTTATGCGTGGCACTGGCTGGACGAATGGCAATTCTGGGATCCGGGTGGGAGGCTGAGGGAACAGGATGAAAGAACTTGCTTCGACTGTTTTTTTTGAGCCCCGAGTATGACTTAAGACTGAAACCCAGAGAACAGCTGCCCAGTCGCAGCCTAGACTCCCAGATACCTGGTCTGCAAAG
Source organism: Murina feae (assembly GCA_004026665.1). Taxonomy (NCBI): domain Eukaryota; kingdom Metazoa; phylum Chordata; class Mammalia; order Chiroptera; family Vespertilionidae; genus Murina; species Murina feae. The sequence goes on along the minus strand of PVJC01041339.1, from coordinate 3,323 downwards.
GACAGAAATACGGATTACAATTCTCTGTTCTAATGAGCTGTGGACACTCGAGCTGCCAGCCCGTCCTAGCTACTAATTTCTGTAACAAATCAAAAGCAGGGTTAGGGAGGCTGTGTGCTCTGAAGGGAAACTCTCCCCTGCTGGGTTTCATCCCTAAAGCATGCCACCACGGTTAACCCAGGTAACCCACCTGAGTGAGTGTCCATGCACTCCTTTCCCTTCCCAGTGAGGTGGGCCACTGGAGAAATGGGTGAAATCCTTGCAAGTCCTCAAAACATTTTGCTGCCCTAACCAGTGTGGCTGAGTGGATAGAGCATCGGTCTGCGGACTGAAGGGTCCCGGGTTCAATTCCGGTCAAGGGCATGAACCTTGGTTGCAGGCACATCGCCAGTTGGGGGTGTGCAGGAGGCAGCTGATTGATGCTTCTCTCTCATCCCTCTCTCTTCCTCACTGTAAAAGATAAATAAAATATATTTTTTAAAAAACAAAAAGCAACAAAAAGAAAACATTTTGCTGTCCAACAGAGGGGAACCCACACGTCTCCTCTCCACCACAGGCCATCCCCACAAACCTGGCCAGGGCTGCCACCAAGGAGGAAAAAAAGACCTGGATGAAAATCAAGTCTTTCCCTTATACTGACGGTGAACTTCCTCTGTGATTCAAGATTGTTGATACTGAAAAAAAAAAATCCCACCTTACAGAATACTAAATTAAGGGGAAAAACTACTTCACAACTAAGTGGCTCACAAGGTCAGACAAGGAAAGACAACAGTGGCGGTTCCCGTGTCTTTCTCGGCAATGAATTAAAATGTGCGTTACAGCAAGGCACCACAATGCGTGCTGCTCATATAGCCAGGAAAATGTTTAGTTTCTCCCCCTACCACCACAAAACAAAACAAAACAAAACAAAACAAAACAAAACAAAACACACCTGGTGAGGGGAATTAAAAAGTAATGCTTAAGCATCTACAGTTTCCCTGTGGCTTTTCCCATTTAAATATGTTTCAAGAAAAAAAAGAATAAGATAGTTTAGAAACATTTTACATTCCTAGAATTGACCACTGCTCAAAAAAGGATGCTCAGCTCTGCATTAATAAAATTCTGCTTGAATGGGCGAGAGTAGGCTAGCCCACTTCTTGGGTGCTTTATATATATACACATACACACACACATATATACATACACACACACACACAATAAAAGGGTAATATGCAAATCGACCAAATGGCCGAACAACCAGTCACTATGATGTGCACTAACCACCATAGGGCAAGATGCTCAATGTGGGAGCTGCCCCTGATGATCAGTGTGCTCCCATAGGGGGAGTGCCACTAGGCCACAAGCAGGGCTCGCTGCTTGCCAAAGGGAGCGGGCCTAAGACAGCAGGCAGACATCCCCCAAGGAGTCAGACATCCCCCAAGGAGTCCCGGACTGAGAGAAGGTGCAGGCCGGGCTGAGGGAACACCTCCCCCACCCCTCTGCAGTGCATGAATGTCATGCACTGGACCTCTAGTGTGTGTGTGTGTGTATACATACGTATACGTATACATATACATATACATATACGTATTGATTTCAGAGAGGAAGGGAAGAGAGAAAGATAGAAGCATCAATGATGAGAGAGAATCATTGATTGGCTGCCTCCTGCACGCCTGACACTGGGGATTGAGCCCGCAACCAGGCCATGTGCCCTTGATCAGAATAGAACCCAGAACGCTATTTGCAGGCCGACACTCTATTCACTGAGCCAAACCAGGTAGGGCCTTGGGTGCTTTTTAATTATGAGATTTCTGACTGGAAAAGACAGGATGCTCCCATGGAAAGCCCCATTTCCTCCCCACAAATCAAGCAGCACCTCTCTTGGCTTCTGCTTCTTCCCAGCGACATCAGGACTCAACGTGAGTTATTCTGATGGCAGACTGGAAATCCCCAGGGCAGAAGGACTCCAGCATTTCCATCAGCACTAGGGGATGCTTTTCCAAAACCAAGTGTTCTCCAGGAGGCAAAGCCAGCCACGCACACTGCCCTCCTGTCAATGGAACAGCATAAGGAAAAGGAACCTCATGATGATCTAAAACCAGTCATATTGCCCAAGTTAGAAAACAGAGCTTACGGAATTTACGAGTCTTATATTCCTTACCTAACAGTATTCACCAGTTTAGCACTGAAAGCTGTAACTTCCGTGGAAAGTAATTTTCAAATACATAACCCGTACACCTTTCTCACCACCATCTCAAATATGTAACCTGAGCATGACACTGGTGAAATCTGCCATTGCCATAACTACACCAAACCTGCTAGGGCTGCCTTTTTTTTAACTTAAACTGCTTGTTTGGGAGATTCAAATGGAAGCATTCCTAGACCACCTTTTTTTTATAGGCTCAGTGCTGCCTCAAAAAATTCCACACGGACCCAGTGTACAGCAACAGTGTCTCTCAGCGGGAAGCCACAAAGGCCAGTGTGGAATCTACCAAATGGAAAATCCGAGGCGGTGTGCTCATGCATAAGCCCGATCTTAATGGGGGTGTGGATCACGGGTCCGCAAACTGCGGTCTGCCTAGGACATTTATCCGGCCCGCCGGGTGTTTTTGCCGCCTTGTTTTTTTAAAGGAATTTGTTCATAGTTTTTTTGTTTTTTTTAACTATAGTCCAACCCTCCAACAGTCTGAGGGACAGTGAACTGGCCCCCGGTTTAAAAAGTTTGAGGCCCCCTGGTGGAACAGCAGCACCGGGTTAAAGACGCCTCGGAGGACCCACCCCAACACCCCAGCCATCTGATGCACAGCAGTCTGCATCCTCCTCCCATCCCTGACCGTGACCTTGGGCAAGTCCCCTAAACTTTCTACCTCTCACTCCCTCCTGGAGGTCACAGGCAGGTCATGGGGATGACATGAGAGCCTGCAGCATGGCACCCACACGCATTTACTAGTGAGAAACGTGTCCTAGATCTGGAGGGACATAAGCCAGGCAGAGAAAGACACGCACCCCATGACCGCACTCACGTGTTGGATCTAAGGAATAAAACAGGCAGATGGACCGAGTGGATCCAGAGACATGGAAGCGCGGAGCAGAGTGCGGAACCTCAGAGGGAAGGCGAGGCCTTGGGTGCATATACACGTATGTCCACGGACACACACCATAGGGGAGAGGGGGGGCCTTGTGTGCATATACACGTATGTCCTCTGGCACAGACCATAGAGGGGTGAGAGGGGGCCTTGTGTGTATATACACATATGTCCTCTGGCACAGACCATAGAGGGGTGAGAGGGGGCCTTGTGTACATATACACATATGTCCACGGGCACAGACCATAGAGGGGTGAG
>PVJC01041338.1:0-15407 GCA_004026665.1 Murina feae | reverse complement strand
TATTTTAATAATGAGCCATTCTCATTAGTATATAGGAATTTCTTACTGAAATTTCTTAGGGTTTGGATTTGCATTTCCATGATAATTCATAATAATGAGAAAATATTGTCTGATTATTGGATATCTCACTCTATTAAGTGTCTGTTTTATCATTTTGTCCAATTTTAAATTTTTTTGTCTTTAATTATCAGGTTGTTTAAATTATTTATATATTCTGGTAAGAGTTCTTTTCCAAATACTTGTTTTAAAAATAATTTTTCTAATCTGTGAGTTGCCATTTAGTTTGATGTGCAAACATTTTATATTTTGCTGCTATCCCTTTCATCAAGTATTTCCTTTCATGGTTTGTATTTTCTATGTTTTTAACAAAAAAATAAAACTATAGACAAGGATATGAGGATAGTTATTTTTGTTTGTTTTCTACCTAGATGTATTAGAGTTTTAGCTTTTGTATTTATGTCTATATTAGAGGCCTGGTGCACAAAAATTTGTGTGCTCGGGGTGGGGGGGTCCCTCTGCCCGGCCTGTGCCCTCTCACAGTCTGGGACCCCTCGAAGGATGTCCACCTGATGGCTTAGGCCTGCTCCCTGGGTGACTGGGCCTAAGATGGCAGTCAGACATCCCTCTGGCAGCCCAGGAGCCCTCAGAGGATGTCCACTTGCCAGTAGGAAGCAGGCCTAAGCAGTTGGACATCCTTAGCGCTGCTGAGGAGGCGGAGAGGCTCCTACAACCACTACTATACTGGAAGCCATCAGTCTGGCTTGTGGCTGAGCAGAGCTTCCCCTGTGGGAGTGCCCTGACCACCAGGGGCAGCTCCTGCATTAAGCATCTGCCCCCTGGTGGTCAGTGTGTGTCATAGTCACCAGTCATTCCCAGTCATCCTGCTGTTAGGGTTAATTTGCATATTGCCCTTTTATTATACAGGATTATATAGGACAGAGGCCTGGTACATGGGTGGCTGATTTTCCCTGAAGGGTGTCCAGGATCAGGGTGGCGTTCCTGCTGAGGTGCCTGGCCAGCCTGAGTGAGGGGCTGAGGGCCGTTTTCAGGCTGGCCACATCCCCTTCAGGGAGTGGGGTCCTGCTAAGGTGCCTGGCCAGCCTGGGTGAGTGGCTGATGGCAGGCAGGCCACAGCCCCTTCAAGGTGGGTGTCCCCCTTCCCCCTGGGATGCCTGGCCAGTCTGGGTGAGGGGCTGATGGTTGTTTGCAGGCTGGCCACAGCTCCCATTGACCCAACATCACAGCAAGGTTAGCTGGAATCAGGTACCTCGGGTTTATTTATCTTCTATAATTGAAACTTGTTGCCTTGAGCAGAGGCCACAGCCTGCCTAGGCAGGCAGTTTCCTCCATCGAGCCTTCTGTTCACTCTAGTCCATGGCTGCTGGCCACCATCTTGGCTGGGTTAATTTGCATATAGTCACTTTGATTGGTGGGCATGGCTTGGCTGGTGGGCGTGGTTTAGGTGCAATGGAGTGAGGGTTAATTTGCATATTACTCTTTTATTAGAGTAGATGTTCTCCTGAGTCAATAAATTGTGTGAGATGGGGTCATTTCATTTTTCTTTCCAGCATTATTTTCTTCCCTTCCTCATTAAATTGATTTGGCATATTTTTCAAAATTCAAGTAGTTTCAAAGTGTTACTGAAATTTTTATTTGGTTCCTTTTATCTGTTTGTCTATCTATCATTAGGCCAATATCACATTTATTTAATTACTATAGCTTTGTGTTTTTTTTTTAAATATATCTTATTGATTTTTTACAGAGCAGAAGGGAGAGGGATAGAGAGTTAGAAACATCGATGAGAGAGAAACATCGATCACCTGTCTCCTGCACACCTCCTACTGGAGATGTACCCGCAACCAAGGTACATGCCCTTGACTGGAATTGAACCTGGGACCTTTCAGTTCATAGGCTGACGCTCTATTAACTGAGCCAAACTGGTTAGGGCTATAGCTTTGTTTTAATAGTGTTGAAATCAGGTTGTGTAAATTCTCTAATTCATTCTTTTTCAAGATTGATTATTTCAGCCCTTGCTAGTTTGGCTCACTGGATGGAGTGTCAGCCTGCAGACTGAAGGGTCCTGCATTAGATTTCAGTCAAGGCCACAGGCCAGGGTTGGGGGCTCGATCCCCAGTAGGGGATGTGCAAAAGGCAGCCGATCAATGATTCTATCTCATCATTGATGTTTCTATCTCTTCCTTTCCCTTCCTCTCTGAAATCAATTAAAATATATTTAAAAATAAAGATTGGTTATTTCTGCTGTAGAGCTTTTGTATCTCCATTATACTAGAAACAGCTTGTCAATTATGCAACAACAACAAAAAGCCAAAATGATCATGAAAAAAACAAGAAGCAAAACACTATTTCTTCTGCTATTATGAATGATTCTTAGGCTGTTTCCATCTTAAAATAAATTGGTCAGAAAAGTCAAAATTAGCATAGTATTTCCTGCAATATTTAATGAATGTGATTATTAATTTTTTCTTGCCCAGAAGAAAAGACTATTCATATAATAACTTACTACAACTTCCACATATAATCTAGAAAAATGACTAGTTAATAAAAAAGAGCTAATTTAAGCACTGATAATTGATTTGAAGTTAAAACATTCTGGTACTACATATATTTAGAACTACTATTAGGTAGGTTTCATTTTAGATTTTAATTTTGTCAAAAGAAATTTTTTTTTCTTATTTGTACAACTTTTAAGTTCAGATACAATCTTAAAAATAAATTAATGTATATATTTTTTCAAAAATACCATTTGCAAAGGACTATAAATTCAAATATTATTAAACTTAATGTAGCTCTATACAGTCACTATAAAACAAATTTAGGATATCCCATACTTTTAGTTTTGACCCAATTGTCAAGATCACTTTATCAAATTTTCTTTATTGTGTGACAGTGCAGGTGGGCCGGGCATTTGGAGTGTTCCATTAGAAGTTCGATGAGCATTATCCGTTCATGCTCTCATTTGTAAGAATGGGCTTGAGTACACTGTAAGAAAGTACACTGCTATATATAAACAAAATTATTAAAATAGATTTTAGAGACCACACTTTCTTATTCATTGCTATATCTTACAGTGCCTGATATAATAGGTGTGCAATAAGTACTTGTGGAATGAATATAAGAAATATCTTTTTTTTCCTGTTAATATTCAGAGCTTAATTTTTACTTGAAAGTTATGAGGTTGTCCTAGGCGTCACTGTTGTTGTCATGGCCATTTTGTTTGTCTTCGTGAGTATAGCTATTCAGGGCCTTGTAGAAATTTAAGCTTCAACTTGGGACATGAGGCTTTGGAGGGCAGAAGAAGAAAGCAAATGGAGTCTATATGGTTTATGTGGTACTGGGACCAGCGTGTGACTATGGGCAAGTAATTTAACGTGTTTTGATAATTTAATATGTTTGGATCTCTGCTTCTCCATTTTATAATGAAAAGTCTGGATGGTTTAGGTCATTTTTGGACCCCAATTTTTTTGTATCTTTGTTCTTGGACCTAATACTGTATGTGTCTATAAATATTTCTCTGTGATTCCTGAAGCTGAACTATTGTACTACCTCTGTACAAACTACTGCCTTGGAGACTTACAATGAATAAAGGTGGAGGTGAACATTGAACATGCTCATGCAATCAGATTGCTTTTTAGTTGATCTTTAACTATCTCTAAAACTGGTTCCCTGAATACTATCTGCTGCAGGTAGGTGTGCGTGATGGAACTGACGACACGCACTTGGAATGAACAGCATTCCTCCTTCAAGTCTGAAAGTCAGACAGCTCATGGCAGGAGGACTGTTGATAGCAGCTCATCCTCTTGGAAAGAACACAGTTGCATGGCCTGTAAGATGCTGTAGAGAAACCAGCATATTTGCTGGAGACCAGAGGCAGGGGGGAGTGGCTGTGGAGTGAGCCTTTACTGTACTTTGATGAAAGGGAGGATTTTAATCAGATGAGGTGGTGTTCAGATATTAGGCACATTCTTTGCTTGTATTATTTTAGAGTTTCATTAAGTACTTTCTCTAGGGCCATCGGCAATCCTGTCACTGGAATAAAAATGTATACCAAAATGTTGATTGCAATTTTGTGGGTCCTATATTGAGAATTACTACAAATTTGACCCTTTAACTTTTTTTTTTTTTTTTGCAAGTTTCTTAGGGATTCCAACTTAAAAAATATTTTTTTCAGACCCAATATTTGGGGGATTTTTTTTTTTTTTGCACTGGGCTAATTATTTTACATACATTTATTCACTGAGTTCTTATAACGAAGATAAGTATTAGGTAAGAACTGAGAAAGTATAAGGGAAGTAACATCCAAAGTCTCACAGAAGAGAATACTGAATTCCTACCCAATTCCAGAACCTCAGTTACTAATCACTAGGCTCCATCTCTCTCTGCAGCTTCTTCCCATGTGTCACCCCTTTTTTGGGGTGTTTGATTGCATTGTGACCAAAGAAGCTGATCACAGCATGCCATTCTGTGTCTCAACATGATTTTAGTGCTGTGCTTATAAAGTACCCTTGCTAGTGCTGCGCTTCAGGACTATCCCCTGGGTCTCTGCCTGCTGTTTCGGGCTATCTCCAAAGTGGAAGAAGAGGCTGCTCAGAAGTATAGAGATGATGGCATGGGGAGCAGCCCTCAACAAATGGAATAGAAGTCAGTGGGTGAGTCCACTAGCCACTCCTGCTTTTGGTGGGAAAATTCTGAAACATGCTAGTTAAGTACAGTGTTTTTAGAGGTCCTAACGGAAAGGAGTCCTGTATTTGCCCACATCGGCTTATTAAAATTGTTTTTTTTTTTTCTTTTCCCTGTCTTTCTCACTACTTTTCCTCCTGTGGAATGTCTCCCAAATAAATGACTTACATCCATGCTCTTATCTCAAGGTGTTTTCAGATTACATGCTCTTATCTCAGGCTGTTTTCAGATTACAAACTAAGGCAGTCAATATTTTAAAGGTGCCTGATTGTTAATTCATTTACTGTATGCTCTAAATAATAATCCCACTCTACTTTGTCCACTAGTTATAAAGACCCACCCATTTTTTCTTCCAAATGTCAATGTTCTTTTTTCCCAACCCACCTAATAGGCCAGGCCTTCGTTGTATTACCCCTTTGGTAGTGTGTTGGGCTTCTTGTTAGTACACTCTCTTGTATCATCTAAGATATCCTGCATATGGATACCACATAAAATTTACTCCAGTGTTGGTTTAATCTGCTTAAAAGACTTACAACTACTCTGAACAATTTATCACATCAAGCCTAAATTACTCTGCCCGTGGTAAGATGAATTTTCTTCGCAAAATTCTCCAATCCTGATAAGTTGTATTGATTTCTTAGACATCTATAATCTCACTATAGAATTTCATACATTTATTATCTTATTACCATATTTTTATATTTTATCTTAGTCTACTGAACTACAGGCTCCTTGATGCCATAAACAATGCCTTGTGGTTATTTTGCATCTTCCATAAGCTGGCACAGTCACAGCTACAAAAGCACTAATCAAAAAATACTTTTCAACCAAATGATAATTCATTCTTAAAGACGTCCTGAGAGGTTTAATTTGTAACTGATTTTAGAGGCACATTTTTCTGAAAAATACAGAATTTGGAAGGTATTTTCATTCGCCCAGATTCTCAAAGTAAGCAACAAATAAAAGCTAGTTCTTTTAACTTGCAGTTCTAGAAAATAATTGTTGGTATATGAAGTGGCAAAAGTTATCTTCAAGAGTGCAAGATTTGCATGCATTTAAAAATCTACAGCATCGTTGACTATTTGACCACGGGCCATGACAGAAAGGAAAATGAACGTCTTCTATGGATGCCCTGAGGGCTTTTACATCTTGCAGCAAATTATTTTTAGCAAGGAAGTTACTGTCATTTTGCCTTATTTTAAAGACATATTTCAATAAGTCTGTGGAACTCCATCTAGATTAATGTAAGAGATTCTGGAGAGGGGATAATTTCACATTTTAAAACATCAATAGTCCCCAAAGCTACATTTTCTTGTGGTTAATTTTTTCCCCCCAAAATGTAAGCTCTGTTCGGGGTTTATTTCTTTCTAGAAGTACATAAAATTCACTTATTTCAAAACAGATTATAGTACTAAAATGCAAAAATTCTAGAACTCACCTTATTTAAGGTACTAATTTTCAATATCCAAGGAGTGGTGCATGTGTGTGTGTGTGTGTGTGTGTGTGTTTCTTCAGAAAGTAGATGGGGAAATAATTCTATAAAGTATCCTAAACTTTGTAACTAAAAGATGTAATTCCCTTGGAAGACTACCCAGGAGTTTTTCCAGGATGAATTTTTATAATTGCATAAGTGTGCTCTACAGCAAAGTTCCTAATAGAAGCATCTAAATCTCACTGTGCAACCTCAAGAACAAAAATATTCTCTTAAAAACTTGATTGCTTTTCTATGGAAGCAGTTAGCTTTGATTTATATCACTTCTGAAGGGAGCTTCACTGAGGCTTTGAGTAATTCAATAAGGATCATATAATATACTTCCCTTTACATCTCATAGAGTTGCTGTGTATGGAGCTCTTTGTTTATGATTCAGGAAATGGGCTAAAAGCTTCCTAGGTTCATCTCTGTTCACAACATTTGTTCTTGGGGGAAGTAATGGCCTCCTGCATTTTAATAAGCAGTAAATCTCTAGCACTAGAGTGCTCCAGTAACAAGCTATCTTTGGCAGTGTGGGTCTTTCCCTGTTTCTGAAGCGTTCTCTTATTCAGCAGTTTGGATATGAAGATAATTCTTATCTCTCACTATATTTTCGTTTGAAGACACTGCACTAGAGGATGCCACCCACATTTTCTTCTGCAAATATTCTGAGCCTCTTTTATGAGGGCTTATGAGGGATACGATAAGTTAAGAGAAGCTTTATAAGTGGGCAGGAGTTTCATCAAAGTTATATCTGGAAAAGCAATTGTATGTTATTTTACTTAATTTCTCATGTAAATATTGATTGCTTGAATATTTGTAGTTCTTCAAATATTCAATGTAATGGTTTAGATGCTGGGATGATACAAAACCGAATATGATTAGTCCCTAGCTACAACCGCTTAAGAAAATCTTCATCTTAATGAACTGCATGGAATCTAACCAGAGTGGACCCTTTTTGAGTTCTGTGACATGGAGGTTCCTTCTGAGAAGGTACCTTAGAGCATCTAATCTCGTTAAGTTCATTGCTTATAGAATTTCAGGGTATTTCAGCTACTTACAAACACAGTTTCATTTTAACATGTTAGAAAGTGTACATTGACAAATAAATATTATGGAGAATTTTTGACTGACAGCTGTATTGTGGCAAAGAAACTGTTGAGATACATTTTTTTTGGGGGGTCCACAGTTCATTCATTGGTAAAGATGTCTTGAAACTAAGAACATTGATTGACTTAATTGTATTGAGATGAATGTAAAGATATCTTAGGACAAAGTCCAAACAGAAACGCTTATTTTAATTAGGAAGAAAAGAGAGAAATGAAGAAAACAACAACAGTGAAAATTGTCAACTCTTAATTGGTATCAAAAGCTTTCTAAACTTTAAACCTGTCTACAGTTTTACTTTGTTGTGATACTCAGCAACTTAAGAGTGACTTTAATTACTTTCATTATTCATGGCCTAGTTCTCAGGTACTTCCTCCCAAATGTTCCCTACGGGTGTCTTAAAATTCCCTCTTGCTAGTTCTTTTCCCTGACATTATTTAGTGTAAGCTGCATTTAGTGAAATTTTTAGTGTAAATGGGTGTCATTTTTCTTCCTAGACAGTGGGATAAATAGGCAACTGTCTTCTTCTACAAGAAGGACTGAGGAAAAATGCCAGGCAAGAGAATATCCAAATGATGGGTCCATCAATCTCAGGCTTTACTCTTGTACTCTTGATTTAGGCATCTTCATGAGCAATCAGTGATTTTCCATGGTTTAGTTTTTCTTTAATATTTTACAGAATTGCTTTTTCATTACTTATAGATATGTATATCTATATTTGCAGTACAATGGAGACTGTGTAGAAAGCAGGTCTAGCTAAAAGATACAGTGGTTTCCCTGACCAGTTTGGCTCAGTGTATAGAGCATCGGCCTGCGGACTCAAGGATCCCAGGTTCGATACCGGTCAAGGGCATGTACCTTGGTTGCAGACACAACCTGGTGGGGAATGTGCAGGAGGCAGCTGATCCATGTTTCTCTCTCATCGATGTTTCTAACTCTCTATTCCTCTCCCTTCCTCTTTGTAAAAAAAATCAATAAAATATATTTAAAAAATAAAAAATAAAAGACACAGTGGTTTCTTCATTAGCTAAGGAAAATGCAGGTTTGTGTTCCTGTTGATCTTCATCAAGATACATGGTAATCTGATTATTGATAATCATACTGACATGTTTCCTCTGCATTAGAGATGAAAACCACTTCTCCTTTGTACCGTCTTAATTAATAATACTATTTTAAAACTAATATTGTTTTCTTCAGTTATTATAATGGTAGGTTGTTCAGAGTGATAAAACTACTGTTTACAGAATATTTGCCAGCCTACAGTTTTTTCCATTACCACTTTATGGTGAAGTCAAAGATGTAACTGCCCCTCAAACCTGAGCTGAACCTACATATTTCTATTTCCTTGCTCTTTTATTGACAAAACACCCAACTTTTCAAAAATCTTAGCAATGCCACAGAAAAGGTATTAAAATGTGATCCCCCTCTGTCTCTGAACAAACAAACAAACAAAAGTCTGGGTGTCAGTAATTGCCCTATGAAATGCCTGAGGTTAACTGAAGACTGGCTTCTGCAGACAAGAGAAAGAAAAAAGATTCTCACTCTTTGCTAGAGGGAGATTCTTTATACCTAACCGAGAGAGCTTCTGAAGAGTCCAGCTGGCTAGACTATGGAAAATTTGGTTCAAAAGTAAGTAATTTTTCTTCTTCTTGCAAAATAAAAAATAAATAAATAAATAAATAAATAAATAAATAAATAAATAAATAAATAAACCCTACAAAAAATACTTGTGGAAATTCACCTAACAATCTGCTTTAAAGCAGCCAATCAGTTAAGCAAGAGCCTTACCATTTTTTTTAGCTAAAAATAAGAAAATAAGTTGCAGAGATATTATAAGAAATTCAAGTAAATCATACGATTTATACCAAAATAAAACCTACACATGCCCACTTTGTCTATATATATAATTTTTTCTTATCAGATCATTTTGTATTATTTTTATTCAGTTATTATAATGGTAGGTTGTGTAGAGCGATAAAACTATTGTTTACAGACTATTTGCCAGTCTAGAATAATCTTTTTTAGAATCCATGAAAGCAAAGACAGAAAACTCAGGCAAGACAAGTTCCTTTTGTCTCGTAGGTAATAGCAGGTACCAGGGCTTAACATATGTTTCAATGGGGAGTTTGAGTAGCTTGTCTATTAAATTGTAAAATTTGCTTATAGTTCCCTTTGTGTATGATGACATTTCCTTCATAGAATACAGTGATCATTTCTTTCCTTTCTTATTGATTGATTGACTGATTGCTCTGAACCAGTTATCACCATACCAAGGAGAAAACAGCTTGCTTTAAATGCTATTGGTAAATTTATTTTTCTTTTAATATTTCTTTGAAAGAAGCATGAAGATGAGGCATTTTAGAATGACAAATGCTAGTCATGTAGTCATGTGCCATCACTCATTCTGCCTTTTGTAAGTCTGAATCACTCTCTTTAATGGTTGGTTGCCAGACTTACAGAAATGCCTTCCTGTTACACCTGTAGAGCTGATTTTTAGAGCTACTTTTGAACAGATTTGGTAAATTAAAAACTTTGAAACACCATACAATTTAAGTAATGTTATTTTAATAGAGTGTATTATTGTTATTATTATTTTGATGCAGGTCTCTGGAACATTCCAATAGATGAAATTTGGAGAATAAAGCTATCAAATTGTGGAAATTTAAGAGTTCAGAAATTTCAAGAAATGGGAAGAAATGACTGAGAAGCAGAAAGAACTAATAAGGTGTTCATAGTGCTGACCATAACCCCAGAACAGAGAAAAGACTAAAACAAATAGAGGCAACTTAGAAAGTTGCTGCATTAAAAATAATAGCAGACTTCATTTGGCCCAAGGAAATTATGAAAATCAGAATAGTTACATATGAAATAGCAACCTTATTATTCACACAAATAACCAGAGTCATGCTTATTGACGTTCATATGCTTTTCTCTGTGGAGAACAAAATATCTAAGAATGACCTCCTGCATACCAATGATTAAAGTTTGCAACCCTGTTTAAAGGAACACAGGCAGATGGTGTTCCAAACATTTGAATTTTCCTATCCTCTTTTTTTTGGTTATGTTTAAAACGCCTCTATTTACTCACCAGCCTTCTAGACTGGTATATGATCTACCCTGAGGCAGTGAGTGGCCTATTTCACCTCTATGTCTCCTATTGCCATGAAATTAGACATACTACCATGCCTTGTACACAGTAGATGTGGAACAATTATTCACTGAATTGAAGTCATTGTCCCTAATCTATTTATAGAGAACAGAAGTAAGTGATGACAATTCATCAAAACCAAGTAGCTAGTGAACAGCTTGACTTTATTCACTTATTTACATTTGATTAATAAATACTTCAAAACACATGTGGTCATCATATGTAGAAACATCTCAATTTAAAGAAACTAGCTGTTTTTTTTTTTGTTTTTTTTTTACTTAGTCAGCATAAAACATGTTCCTGAAAAGCCTTCTGCAGCTGTGGAACAGATAAATGCATTTCATATATTTTTGTATAGTTCTCAAATTTAACTTGTTATCTAAGATTTTGTTTCTTATAGTGAAGGAAATCTCTGAAGAGAACTTAGCCAAGGTCTTCCAAGCAGACAGTAATCTTTTCTTCTCTTCTGTATCTCACACAACTTACTTTATCATTATTCTTATTATACCTGTACATTTACAGACATTTTTATGTCAAATATTTGTGATGCTTCAGTGCATTACAGATTTGTTGGCTCCTTGAGAGCAGACACCATAACTTATGCATCCTGGTATTTTATGAAGCATCCATTGGATTTGCTTTGCATGTGGCAGGTCTTAGCATATTTAATGACTAAATAAGAATTATCCATGGGAAGATACAGCAATGGGGAGCAGTTAAGAGTATAGACTTTAAAATTAGACATTGCCTGGTTTGAGTCCACCTTCTATGTTTGCCACCTTTAGTTAGTCACAAAACCTCTTCTAAGCCTCATGCACTTGTGAAGAATAAAAGACCAAATGCAAATAAGTCTTATTACAGTAGTGGCTGCTCATAGTCAGTGCTTCATGCATGTTAGTTCTGCATTTTCCACTGTAAATCCTGTCTCTAGCTAAACAAGTTACATTGATAGAATTTTATGAAAATCAGGGATTTTAACTATCTTCTTGATTTCCATGGTAGCAATGTAAAACTTTGGCATGGATGCCTTTCACCTTCACATCAATATTTTAGTAGGACAGGTGTTGTTATCTCTGTATGTTCTGTTGATCCTCATCTACTTGGTGTTACTTTTCATTTGGTAAGGGGTGGAGTTTCAGAAGAATTAAAAAAATATCATTTATATATTCTGATAATATTTTAGTAAGTCACTCTTTTTAACTAAAGTAGTATCAAGACCCTGTCTCTAATACATACTGATAAATACCGAGCGAGTGTGCTGGCACTCTGTGTTATACTCTGGTCGTGGAATGGGGTATGTCCAAGCAAGGCCTTGTCGATATTTTCTTTTTACAAAGTCCTTGAAGAAGTTATGCACACAAGGGACAATGACAAATGAGACAGCATGAGCTGAGCCCTCTGATTAGCTTTGTCAGAATATCTGCCTCAGGTCCGTGGCCCAATCAGTCTTTTTCTTAGAACCGAAGACTTGAGCATCTTCTTACTTCGCTGCTTCGTTCATATCAATGAGAATTCCTGAGAGACCAGTTCATCTTGTGAGAAGGAGCAGAGGACAAGATGGCATGACACTGAGGGGATCTGGCTCTGTTTACCAACTTTATTCTCAGGTAATCTGCTGATTTCTGTCTACTAGCAAATTCAAGGGAATAGTGACTAACCAGATCAGATTTTCCTCCTCTGAGGGTAAGTGAGTCAGAGAAGAGGGATGGGAAGATAAGGAAGACATCTCTGTTTAAAAACTAAAAAACAGCCCAACCGGCTCGGTTCAACTTGTGTGCAGCATGCAACCCATCAGTGATTCTCTCCATCATTGATGTTTCTATCTCTCTCTCTCCCTCTCCATTTCTCTCTAAAATCAATAAAAATATATTTTTTAAAATAGTAAAAAAGGCAGGATTTTCTTCCCAGTAGAAGCTAAAACGTGTGTTCTTTTGAAGAGATTAATCCTATTTTTAGACATAAAGTAGTTTAACACATGAATGTTTGCATCATTACTGATATTCAGGGTGGGAAAAATTGAATTTACAGTTGTTCATATGGAAAATAATACAATAATTAATAAATAATAATATAAGAATAAACTGTGTAGTGATAGACATCATTTTTATTTTAGGTATGAAAATTCTAGGTATGAAATCAAGGATTTCATGGTTCTAGATATACATTTTAATCTAATAATATAGTAACTGTAGCAATATTTAATTCTTAGGTAGGGAAATCTGTCATGTCTTGGGCTTTTTTTGTGGTTTAATGGAAGGTTAGTGATTATATTGGTGGTAATAGTGAAAAAAAGCTCCAAGGGCAGGTGGATGATAGAAGGAAATCAACATTTGTTGTACCAATTGCCAAGTACTAAATTGATCAATTATACATGCTACTTTATTTAACTGTCACTAACCCTGTATTATTGATATTCATTGTATGAAAGGAAAACTGATTTATATAGAGGATCAATAACATGTTCAAGATCATTCAGGGAATAAGTAGTGATTTGAGCATTAAAGCTTTTTCTCCTCTGCTGATAGGAATCTTTCTACTACCATGTAAAGAAATTTGGGATGGTTTAATGAAAGATAAGGCCAGGGGGAGAGAAAGACACTCAGCTCTTCTAACCAAGCCTTTACAACTATTCCGGATGAAGCCCCACTTATGTTAAGAACATCACCTTAAGATATTGAAGCTAGACCAGAACACCTGCCTAGCAAATCCACAAAATATGAAAAATACAGATAAGTAATTATTCATCATTATTTTAAATAACTGAATTTTAGGATAATTTGCTATGAACCAGATGCTAATACATATGAAGTACTTTTTGAAATAAAAGTGTGAAATATGTTATAAGAAATGCTTTACAGTTCTTAATTGGGGAAAAAATGAACAATCTGATTAAGTGGAAGAGGAATGTTAACTTCAAATTCAAGGACAATAACCTAAAGAGTACATATTATATGTCAAGTATTATACTAATATTTTAAACATACATCATTACTTTTAGTCCTCACCACTATCTCATGAGGTAGATGTTATCTCTATTTTACAGATGACTAAGCCAAGATTCAGAATAGCTAAGTAACTTATCCACGGTCCCAACACTTAATAAGTGGCATTGCCAGAGTTTGAAACCTTATGCAGCTAATTTGAAGGTCTTCTATTTTGCTTTCAAGTAACTTTTAGAAGTCATGGGAGAGTGTAAGAAGTGCTATGAAGAGAAGTGCACAACAAGTTAGCTTGCTAAAGCTGTCCACTCAAATTCTGAGAAACTGCCACTTTCTAATAGGGCAGCCTTATGATGCATAGGGGGGAAATATCCTGTTTAGAGTTCCAGAATATTAAAGGATTTAGGTTAGAAAGGGGGAACAAGCCAAATTAAGAAGAAATGTAAATGAGAGAAGAATACTGGGGGCGAAAATCCACATGGCAATTATGGCTGCGTTCAGTAGCCAGACTAACAAGTGGCGAGGCTTGTGAGATGTCATTGTGCCTGTCTGAACCCAGGATTTAAGAGGAGAGAGCTACAGCTGACAAATGATTAAAAAAACACATAATCTCAGTGAAATTCTTACCACAACCTCTTCCTCAGCTTGAACACCTTCTCTCAGGACATCTATACTCTCCTTGTGCCTAATAGATTCAAACTAATTTTGACTAGTTTATTATGAGCAGATGTTCATGTCATGTGTTAGCTATGATAAATTCACTTTTCCCTTTTCCTCTTCTCTTCTTCTTCTTTTTTAGATGAATTGAAAACAGTATTGGTAATGTTTAACTTAAGTTTATAGCATATAAACTGCTATAATTTTGTACATAGTAATATTTGAATTTTGCAGTTAAGAAGCATCACTGGTATACCAGTAAGCATCTCACATCAAACATTGCTCACAGAGGGAATAAAACCATCAAGATCAACATCTTGAATAATATGTAAATCTGTATATAATGGCAGCAACCCTCTCCACTGAGCACTGTATGTGCAGATCTTTCCTTAACCAACGAGCAGTATGGCACAAACAAATTACAAGTGGTGTCATATGACTCCACAGTCAAGTAACCAGAATAGAATCAGTTTGATTTAATCTGGAAAGCAAATTCATTATTGCCAAGACACCGATTCAGCGCTCTGTGCTAAATGAACTAGATGTGGATGTTTAACAGTCAATTTGCAACATGTGTTTCTGTAAAACAGAAAAAAAATCAAACTATGGTTGAAAGGAAAGTCATATTTCAAATTTGACTGGGAAATCTTGGTCAAAAGTCAAATAAATAGAAGTGTTCAGTAGTCATTGTAAGAGTTAGCTGAACACTTACTCCCTGGAAAGTACCCCTGTCTCTGTAGTAGATTTATGTCTGTCATCACGGGTTTATAATCTTCCTTGCTACATTTAAGATACTAATGATTTGGGTGCTATGTGGCATAACTTAATGAACTACACATGGTTAGTGCAAACACTTTTATTACTAGTCTTAATCTATCTCAGAATCTCTTGTAGAAACTCTCCACTATAAAATCTCCAATGAAAATACATTGAAAAATTCCTTAAAAGTCCAAATATTTATACTGCCATCATAGAATATAATAACAATTTCTTAAATATGTACAACTTTTTACATTTTTTATTATACTTCCATTCACACTGGTTCATTTGCTGTTCATTATATTGGCATGACCTAGGGAGGACTGATGAAATGACACTCATCTTAACTAATAAAAGTGAAATATTAAAATTAACTGTTTCTTCGGGATGGGGGTAAGCCACGCCCACCAGCCAATCAGAATGGCTGTATGCAAATTAGCTCAGGCAAGATGGCGGCTGGCAGCCCTGGAGGCCAGTGCAGTGCCAGCGGCAGGGTGAGCAAGATGTGGGGTGGGCGGGAGGGAGATGGCATGGTGGCGGTTGGTGTCGGGGTGGGGAACGATTGGCGGAGGTGGCGGATGGTGTGGAGGTGGGGAGAGATCGGCGCAATGGCGGGTGGTTTGGGGGT
>PVJC01041337.1:0-15407 GCA_004026665.1 Murina feae | reverse complement strand
TATAGACTGGAACCCTCTTGTACACCATTTACTTAAATGTTTTACTTTTTTATTTTTTTACCTTCAGGTTTAAAAATTGACACTTGTTTTCACAGTAATTCGATGGCTACAAATGGAAAAAACTTTCAAACCTAAACTTCAGTATTATTGTTTTCTCGTGTATAATTTTTTGCTATATGCAGAATGATGCACAGAAAAAAAAAATGTTTTCCAGTAGTGGTGCCATTTGGAAAACACCAAATCCTTTAACATAAAAAAGAATTAAACCTATAGCTGCCACGGGATTATAAAGACTTTTTGTGAAGGCATGATTTAGCTTGGAGTACAGGGTACTAAAAATAGGTTTTAAATGGAAACATAAGAAATGCCTTAGTTACATATATGCTCTGTCTTCGCTGATTCTTTTAATATCCTAAATAGGATTTTCTGTGTCCTGTGCTTTTTAGTATAATTATACTGTAGCCAAAGGAAACAAAATTTTCTGTGCTTTCCATCTGAAAAATATGACAACATAATGCATCAAGTACGAAAATATTGAAGATTTAAAAGAATCTCACGTTATTATTTTATTTCAACTTAATATATTATTTATCTGTGTTAGCAGCTCCCTCTATAGTATTTCAGAAATATGACATGCATTACATGTGGTTTTAGTTGATGGCATGTGTTTGGGTTTTTTTTATCTTTATTGTTCAGATTATTACAGTTGTTCCTCTTTTTTCCCCCATAGCTCCCCTCCTCCCAGTTCCCACCCCACCTTCTGTCCTTGCCCCCCCACTGTCCTCATCCATAGGTGTACGATTATTGTCCATTCTTTTTGCGCACCCCCAACCCCCTTAACCCCTGAAAATTGTCAGTCCACTCCCTTTCTATGGATGGCATGTGTTTTTAATTGGACAATTATTGTGTCTTTGCAGATTTTAGAATGGGTAATGTTTTGTTTTGTTTTCTTCTAAAATATATATCCTTTTATTGATTTCAGAGAGGAAGGTAGAGGGAGAGAGATAGGAACATCAGTGATGAGAGAGAATCATTGATTGGCTGCTCCCTGCACACCCCACAGTGGGGAGGGTGAGAGTCAAGCCCGCAACCTGGGCATGTGCCCTGAGTGGGCATTAACTGTGACCTCCCGGTTCATAGGTCGATGCTCAACCACTGAGCCATGCCATCCAGGCAGCATAGGTAATGTTTTGAGTTTTAAATATATATTCTTTATATTCATGGAATTATTCTTTGAGAAAACTTTTGAGATCTATTTAAGGCTCTGTCATTTTAGGTAAATTCTAAGTATATAGCTTTGCATCTAGTGGATGTTGTAATACTTAGTTGATAAAGGAATCAGTTCATAGAGTCAAAAATATACATTCCTCATATTATTTAAGCTATAAAGGGAAAGAAATCATCTTTTTGGGTTTTGTATTTTATATATTTTTTTAAATTTGATTTCAGAGAGGGAAAGGAGAGGGAGAGAAAGATAGAAACATCAGTGATGAGAGAGAACCATCAATTGGCTGCCTCCTGTACGACCGTACTGGGAATTGAGCCCGAAACCCGGACATGTGCCCTGACCAGGAATCAAATCATGACCTCCTGGTTCATGGGTTGACCCTCAATCACTAAGCAACACTGGCTGGGTGAAAGAAATAATATTCCACTGTATATACGTACCACATCATTACACTTTTTTTCTAAGATGAGAAAATTGGGATGTTATATTACATATACAGCTTTTAGTAGGCAATTATTTTAAACCAGAAGATATCTTTAAAACTAATAGTTAATATTTAAAAATATCTGAAGTCTGTGGACATTTTTATATCATTGTATACAATAAAAGTATCAGCTTATAGTATCATGCAGTTAATCATACGTCTTGTTCTGAAACTGATTACATTTTGCTCACCAATAATCTAGCTTAAGTTTTTAAAGACTATGATCTTTAACTAATTCCTTAAGCAACTTTTTAAAAGACAGTGTCTGGATTATAACTGCTTACAGATCTACCTACAGGGCATAACAGATTTAGCAGAAGTCAGGTTTGGAAGGAGCAATACAGTCTACCACAACCTCTGTATTATATAGCCTTTTTTTTTTTCATATTTTTAAATCTAATATATCAACCTAGAAAGTATATTCTTTAATAATTAAGAAAGATTATGTATTTTTCTGAGCTGAACTGTTGTTAGCTTGCTAAAGGATTGCATTATTCATTTTACACTTTGAGTTTCTCTTTGGAAGTCTGTATGAAAACAGTTTGGCACTTAATTACTTTGAGCCTACTGAAATTTAATCCAAGAGAAACTAGTGCTAATTGTTGATTGGGAAACATTATTTATTCTGCTTCAGTCAGGATTCTGGACTCTATACAAAAACAAGCTCCTTTCCAGAAAGTACTGGATGCCAACTGGATTAGAAATAAAAAGTCTGGCTAGCTTTGGGAAAAGCTTTTTTTTTTTAATGTTTTGATTTCAGAGAGGAAGAGAGGGAGAGAAAGAAATATCAGTGATGAGAAGGAATCATTGATTGGCTGCCTCCTGCACACCCCTATTGGGAATCAAGCCCACAACCCAGACATGTGCCCCTGACCAGAATCAAACCCAGGACCCTTTAGTCTGCAGGCCAACACTCTATCCACTGAGCCAAACCAGTGGATAGGACGGGAAAAGCTTATTTTTAACTTGAAACATAATCTTAGTATTTTATGGAGGCGAATATAGGTGGTCCAGGTCTTCTGTGCTAGAAGCAATTACAACCTAAAACCAATGGAAATGAGAAATCTAATACAGTGTCCATGTGTCCCAGATTGCCAAGACTCATGAGTTTTACCTGATGTCCTGATATAGTAAGTTCTTCCTTTCACTTTCAGAAGTGCCTCTGTTTGGATAATAGGTTTGACTTGTGCAGGCAACTTTTAAACTGGAATCTCTTGTCATAAAGGCAGCAAGGGGAACTTACATATCCATCTCAGCTAGTTAGAGTCCTTGTGTAGGCAGTCATATAGTTTTTGGGTCTCCAGATGTAGTAGTTTAATTGATAGTATTATACACTATTTTATAGCAACATTATATAATTCAAAGAATATTCAATATATGATTCTCTGGTGCTATGAAACGGCTCCAGGAGTCAATGAAGAGTGAAAAACAAAAGCAAAATGGGTGTATATACATGTTTAAGTTTATTCTTTCTGCAACAACAGTACCAGAAATCTGCATCTTGGAAGCTTTGATGATTGCCATATTGTTAGAATGTCTTTCTTTATTTATTCCATAAGCATCAGCATCAGCATCAGCATCAACTATGTTCCTAAAACCAGGAATTTTTTTTTTTAATTTTATTTTGCTTACTGTTGTATTCCCAGTTCTTAGAACAGTATCTGACATATAGGAGGTGCTAAATAAGTATTTGTAAAATTAATAACTAAGATAGTCTCTGCCTTCCAGATTTGTAATCTAGTGGGGGATACAATCATATAAATGAAATTTGTGCAAGGGGCTTGGCCCTCGAAACCCAGGCTGCTTCAGCCCTTGCAGCCCCAGCTTCCTCATGTGAAGGTCACCTAAACGGTCTTTCTGCTGTTGGGTCTAATTAGCATATTAGCTCTTTATTATATAGGATAATCCTCATTTAGGTTGGAGAGTATAGCAATAGAAAAGATCTTAATGTGTCTTTAATGTTGGGATCCACTAGATTAAAGGACTGGAGTGATTATCCGCATGTATGTTGAAGTGATTAGTTACCACCTAAGGGATTTTATCTTTTTTTATTTTTTTAAATATTATTTTATTGATTTTTTTTTTACAGAGAGAAAGGGAGAGGGATAGAGAATTAGAAACATCGATGAGAGAGAAACGTCGATCATCTGCCTCCTGCACACCTCCTACTGGAGATGTGCCCGCAACCAAGGTACATGCCCTTGACTGGAATTGAACCTGGGACCTTTCAGTCCAAAGGCCCAACGCTCTATCCACTGAGCCAAACGGGTTAGGGCACCTGAGGGATTTTAAATATGCAAATATAAGCCAGTTGTTTGTGCCCTCTCTCCAAGATTGGGATTGTTGTGATAAGAGATTATGGAATTAATTTCTGGTAAGTCTTTTTTTAAAGGAGAGATCTTAGAAGATTAGCCCTGAAACCAACCATAGCCTGGAAAAAGGGTAGGAGAGAAGGAAGCAGCTCTTTAAATGGAGACCAAGTTCTCCATAATCATGTTCATGCTCTTCATCTATCATAAATGCTTTTTTGGCAACCAAATTAACTGTGATTGATCTACAAATTTTTTAAAACCTCAAGGCCTAATTCATCTTCTGTTTAAGCTTTAAGAAACTCAGACTATATCATATATTAAGCAAAGTTCTAACTCTATTTTCATTCTGACATATCAACAGTGGAAAGGACAGCATTCAAAAATGAGGTATCAAAAGTTGAAGACTGAAGAAAGTGGAGGGACCGATTAAAAAAGGAAAGAGAGCCTGGTCATCATGGCTCATTGGTTGACCATTGACTTATGAATCAGGAGGTCATGGTTCAATTCCTGCTCAAGGCAAATACCCCGTTTGTGGACTTGATTCCCAGTGTGGGGTGTGCAGGAGGCAGCCAATCAATAATTCTCTCTCGTCATTGATGTTTCTCTCTCTCCCCCTTCATCCCTGAAATCAATAAAAAATATATTTTTAGAAAAGAAAAAGAATTCATGGACATGGACAACAGTGTGGTGATTTCAGGGAGAGGGATGGGTGGAGATGGAAGAGAGCATAGAGGGGATAAAGGGTGATGGATAAAAAGAAGTTTAAGGCTGTATGTCAAAGCCTTGAGCTAATCACCCAAACCCTCTGCTTCATTCACTCATTGAATGATGAGTTTTTTAACTTACAGTAGATTCAAAGTCATGCATTTAAACTGAATCATATACAACACAGTTTTAATTAATTTATGCCCAATTCCATTCATTTAGTTTATTTTCTAGAGTGAGCATGAGCTAGGAATCAAGAATGTGAAGTTAGCTCCCATACACGTCCCATGGTGAAAGCATTTCACCAAACTAAGTGTGAGGCTGGTGTTGAGAGAGGTACTTTAACACAAGCCCTCTGTTTCATACGGGGTTCAACCAAAGAAAACAGCACTCTGTTCCAATACCACAGAACACAATACTGTTGAATTTAGTAAGAGGTTGATAATATTGGTCCCCAACATAGTGTCTTCCCAGTTAATTTTTTGTAATACTTGATGTTTGTTTTATGCCCTAACTTTAGAACTTTGCCCTCGAGAAAGATGTACCAGCAGGTAGTATAAAGTACAACAGTCACTGCTGTTATATATATACTAGTGGCTCATTGCAGGAAGATTCCTGCAAGAATAGGGCTTCCTGAGCTAGAGCGAAGCAGAGAAGCGAAGCCTGCCTCGGCTCCCGTCTGCCACCTCGGCTCCCTCCCTTCTCCACCGTCTCTGCTGCCTGGGCCCTGCTCCCTTCTCCACCGCTTGGCTCCCTTCTGCAGCACTTGGCTTCCTTCTATGCTGTCTTTAGTCTTCACTCACCTGTGTATGCAAAGTTAACTGCCATCTTTGATGGGTTAATTTGCATATGGTCGCTCTGGCTGGTGGGTGTGGCTTAGGTGTGATGAGTGAGGGTTAATTTGCATATTACTTTTTTATTATATTAGGGGTGTGTGTGTTATTGATTTTTATAGAAAGGTGGGGAAGGGAATAGAGTTAGAAACATCGATGAGAGAGAAACATCAATCAGCTGCCTCCTGCATACCAAGGTACATGCCCCTGCTGGAATTGAACCTGAGACCCTTCAGTGTGCGGGCCAATGCTCTATCCACTGAGCCAAACTGGTGAAGGCCATTGCTGCTATTCTTAAGTTCATGATTCAGTGGAGATAATTGATAATTTTCAAATAATTATAATACCAGGTAAATCGGTTTTACAATAAAGATATTAACCAGTTTTTCTTAAATAGAAAAATTCCTCTCTCCTCTTTTCCCCTTAAAAAAGGAGTTTGAGAGACTGATCTGAACTTAAAATTTTCATAGAATAAGATATTTTAATAGTCCTTCCTATATCAATCCATAGAGATCAATTACCTACAAATAGAATAAGTATATTTTCTTTTATATATATATTTTTAATATTGATTTAAGAAAGGAAGGGAGAGAGAGATAGAAACATCAATGATGAGAAAGGATCATGGATCAGCTATCTCCAGCATGCCCCCTACTGGGGATCAAGCATGTGGCCCAGGGATGTTCCCAGATAAGGACCTCCTGGTTCATAACCACTGAGCCATATTGGCTGGGCAAATAAATATATTTTCAATATTTACAGTTATATTCTTATTTTTCCACAAAATTTTAGGTAGCATCTGATTTCTCTTGGTGGGCTCATGCATAATACAACATTCATTCCATAAATATTACAAAGTGGGGATTGTGAACAAATGTATAAGGTACTATGGTAGGTCTTATATCTTTCTTTTTTCAGCTTTATTGAGGTATAGTTGACATATAACATTGTAATATCTGGATTGAGAAAGCAGATCCCTTAAAATGGACCACCATTTTGTTTTGTCTCTTCCTAACTGCCATAAAAAGTACTCAGAAACAGACCTAGCCTGTTTGACTGAAGGATCCTGGGTTTGATTCCAGTCAAGGGCACATACTAGGTGCGGGCTTGATCTCCAGCCCTGATCGGGGCCTATGCAGGGGGCAACCAATCGGTGTGTCTCTCTCACATCAGTGTTTCTCTCTGTCTTTCCCGATCCTTTCCGTTCTCTCTTTAAACATATTAATGGGAAAATACCGGGTGAGAATTAACAAAAAAGCACTCAGAATTCTGATAGTCCTTTCCTAGATTCATTCTTTTTCTAAGTTCTTGTTCTCTATATATTTTGAATCCTCTCTGCCCTTCATAACTGTTCCTTTAATAACTTTGTTTTTAAAAAATCTTCAACAAAAATTAATTTCACTGGTGATGGGTAGGTAAGGTAAGGAATTATCAATAGCTTGGCATATTGAGAGGTTTT
The DNA here is from genome assembly GCA_004026665.1 of Murina feae. NCBI lineage: Eukaryota > Metazoa > Chordata > Mammalia > Chiroptera > Vespertilionidae > Murina > Murina feae. The sequence continues at coordinate 8,386 of PVJC01041337.1, read as the reverse complement.
TCCTTCCTTCAGACTGCTGTTTGTGGTTGTTTATACCACTGATAGTAATCTAGTCTTGGTTTTAATGACACCATTCTTGCAGCTTTACAAAAGAACAGATGACTAAATTACTTTAAAATTCTATTGAGCAGAAGAACATTTGAAACCAGATTGTCTGGACACAATTAAGTTTTTCACCGATAAGAAAGGGTAAGTAGGTCGAATTTGAGGGCTCATTGTCTATTGGAGAAAGTGTTAAGATTTGTTGTTGGCAAGAAGAAGCATGATGCAGTTTATATGACATGTACCGTACATTCTTTATCCTTTGAATGGATTAAGAGGTGATTGGAGAATTTGCCTCTTCTTTTTATGAATTAAAAAAAAATTAGAGAAGTAAAATATTTCTAAACAAGGTAGAGGCTCTTCTTTCAAATAGCTTTTTTTTTTAATGTTCAGAAGAAAACTAGTGACTATTCCAGTCATTTCATTTGATTTCTGTTCCTTCCTTGGGTTTGTGTATGTGTGCATTTGCTTTGGATGGTTATGATAGTGGGAGATTAGTAGTCACCAGGCTCTCTACATTTGACAAACAGAGCTTGCCTTTGCTTTCTCCAGGGTACTTGGAGAAGAAGAGGTGAGGTATAAAATAACATCACTTTCTCTAGAATGCTCTTTCTATTTTTTACATGTATGTTTATAGCCTTAGTGACAAAGGACTCAGCCAACAGAATCTCCTGAGCTATGTCAGAGTATATGGAATGATAGCTTTCCAGTTTTTTTCTGGTGGTAGAATTGATTTTTTTTTTTTTTAGTCAGTTTTAAATTTCTAATTTAAGGTAGTTTTAATGTTTTAATTTTTACCTTGAAAAGAAAAGGGAATTTGCCTTTGCCTGGGAGAAAGATTGTTGCATTCAAACATTTTAACAATGTGACCTTTCATTCCATTGATTTCTATAGAAAAGCACAGGCATGCTTCAGAAAAGGTCAGTGATTCTAATTGAAGCACACATGGATTTTTTCTGGCTGCAAAGGCGCCCATGGTTTTTGTTGCAAAGAAGATGATGAGATTTAGGGCTAACCATTTGTTACAAGAGAAAGCAATTCTCTCTGATGCATTGCTGTTTTTCTTTCACTTGGAAAGCATTGTTTGAAATCAACAATATCCATAAACCAGATTTTCATTATCCATGCTATTTAATGCCCTCATTTTTATCTCAAAGGCAGTTACATATCTGAGATCTAGGTTGAACTTTACCTTCTCAGTGGACCAGATTTTTGGAACAACAACAACAACAAAAGAGTGAGGAAAAAGATACTATTAAGTCTCAAATATTTATAGTTGTGAGATTTTCTTCTTTCAAACAGGAATGGCAGGATTTCAGAATTAATGCTTTTTGGGAGGTTAAGCAGGTTTTAACTGCCATTCTTGGACTTTTCATGTAAGATAATATATAGCTTGGAGAGCCAGACTTAAGGATCTGCTTATTACAATTCACTGTGTCTTTTTGGAAAAATCACCTGACTCATATTTATTCAAACATGTATCACACGAAGATGAAGACTTTAAAAAAAAAAAAAAAGATTGTAAAACTGTTGACCTATATGGGCACCTACTCAATAAATATTTAACATTGCAAGATTTCTTTTTTATAATCTAGCTTAGTGCTGTTTTCTGTCCAATATTAAATGAAAGAAAGAATCAGTTTTCATTATCTGAAGTCAGTAAGAACTATTTAGGGATTAAAATTGTGTTTTCAAAACTTCCCATATTTATTCTGTAGGCAGTAATTCAATACAATAGGCTCTTCATTTTCTTCTAAGCTAAATCAGTTAAATACCCTATTTTACTACATGAAAGTTTTAACATATTAATAGTTTTTCATACAACATCAGTTACTCATTGCACATAGAACATTAAATGTGTTGAGAACATTAAATGTGTTGAGACTTCAGTTTCATTGAGCAGGCAAAACCCTATCACAAATTGTCACACGAATATTGTTATTAAAGTACTTATTTAGCAGTGCTTTCTTATTATAAAGCACCTTATCAATAGTAAGCATTTATTCCTAATCCTATATAATAAAAGCCCAGTGACCATAACGGCAAGAACAACCACTCGACCACTCACTATGAGATGCACTGACCATCTCTCAGTCCCTCCCCCAGTGGGGTGCAGGATTGGCGAGTGGGTGGAAGGGCCAGCCTCTCGGTTTCCCTATGGCAAACTGGGAACCTGGATGGGTGGCAGTGCGGGGGGGTGTAGGGGGGGCTTGGTCATAGGCTAGGCTTAAGGACCATACCTGTGCACAAATTTCGTGCGTCGGGCCTCTAGTAGTTTATAAATTCCTCCAGTTCTTACTGACTAGCTGTAATGTATCAGTTTTATTCTTTCCCTTTTGTCTGAGAGGATGGGAATGATCTAAGTCATAGACTGGTTTGCAAGCTTAATATGGGAATGGGGGAAATTGACCTTCATTGCATATTCTTAGTGCTGCTATTTTCAACCTTTTTCATCTCATGGCACACATGAACTAATTACTAAAATTCTGTGGCACACCAAAAAATATGTTTTTGCCAATCTGACAAAAAATAGATATAATTTTGATTCATTCACACCAGATACTTATTGTTGTGTTGGCTGTTGTCATTATTTTTTTATTTGAAAATCTAAGGGAAATACATAGTCAGTTATTGCATGTTTCAAAAATTATTATGGAACACCAGTGTACCTCTTGGCAGCACACTGGTTGAAAATCACTGTCTTGCCCTAGCCTGTTTGGCTCGGTGGATAGAACGTCGACCTGTGGATTGAAAGGTCCCGGGTTCAATTTCGGCAAGGGCATATACCTTGGTTGCAGGCACATCCCCAGTAGGAGGTGTGCAGGAGGCAGCTGATCGATGTTTCTCTCTCATCAATGTTTCTAACTCTCTATAACTCTCCCTTCCTCTCTGTAAAAAAAATCAATAAAATTTAAAAAGAAAAAAGAAAAGAAAACCACTGTCTTAGAGGGTTGTTCCGTTAGGTAACTGACAAGCATCTCCCTTTTTCTCCTTACAAAGTCTTGGTGGCTCCTCTAGTACATGTTCTTGGTATCATGCACTAGCAGTCTAAAATCAGTCTCCTCCTTTTCTTCTGCCTGCCGTACTCTCAGTATCCCTTATTTTTGCTGCTTGACAGTAGTATTGAGTTTAGTGATTTACTATCACATCATGAGACAGGAACTAAATCCTCATCCTCTTCATTTCAAAATCCTTATGATTGGTTCAGGGCCTACCTAGCCAACATATTCTTCTAGCTTGAGGTAATGGAAACAAAATCTGTTGTAGTGGAACCTAGAACCAGACTGCCTAGATTTGAATCACAGCTTTGTATCTTACTACCTGTGTGATCTTGGTTCAGCTTCCTGGTTAATAAAGTGAGAATAATAATTGTACTTACTAGTATTTTGAGGCCTGAACTGGAATGGAAAGATAGATGATAGATAGATGATAGATAGATAGATAGATAGATAGATAGATAGATAGATAGAAAGAAAGAAAGAAAGAAAGAAAGAAAGAAAGAAAGAAAGAAAGAAAGAAAGAAACTGATAGATGTAGAGCATAGACAATAGGAATTCCTATGAAATTTCTGATACAAAACATGTCAAACTCACCAACAGATGTCATTAGAAAGGTTTCATCATAAATAAATGGATTTTCATAATGGCCTATCGGTAACAAGCCTAGCCTGTTTATAGAGAGGATTTAAAAAACACACACACATAGCCCTCACCACTTTGGCTCAGTGGATAGAGCTTTGGCCTGCGGACTGAAGGGTCCAGGTTCGATTCCTCGTCAAGGGCACATGCCCGGATTGCAGACTCGATCCCCAGTGGGGGCCATGCAGGAGGCAACCAATCAATGATTTTTCTCTCTCATCACTGATGTTTTTCTCTCCCTCTAAAATCAATAAAAATATGTTAAAACACACACACAACATAAGATGTGAACTCTTAATGAGGAACGGGTTATTATACAGAGAGGATTTTAAAAACAAAACGAGAAAATACCAGGATGTAAACTGTTAATGAGGAGTGGGTTGTTAACCTCAGCACTTCATATTCCCTTACCTAGTCTCCTCTTCCCAGAAAATATATTTAATATACAACTTGTTAGCACCTCCAAGCTTTTCATTACCTTTACCAAACCTTTCTTATTAAAAGGATATACATAATTTCCTCCTTCAGCCTGCCATCCCAAGAACCACTCCCCTTTCAAGCTCCATAGCAGCAGTCACATCCCCTAGTGGTGGTCCCTTCCTGGTTGCATAAAGATTACTTAGGGTTTAGAGTATTAGCAAATCCTGAGGTTGTTTTAAAGTCCAACTCTCAGTTGGAATTCTTTTCACTGTGCTTTGAAAACAGTCACTATACATAGCTGGAGCAACTTATTCACACCAGCTCTTTGAAACACCTGTGTTCCAGGTGAGGCCAAAAAATTCTAACACTTGAATCTAATCTTTTCACCTCTCCATTGAAAATAAATATCTTTCTAAAACTTCCCAGCTGGTGGGAACGAAATGCTGTGAGGCCTTCCAATTATTAGAGGGTAATATTGAATAACAACAAAGCCTCCCCTAACTTGAGCTGCTGAAAAGACTCCTAACTCCCCTGAACTGCTTAACCTTCTGGTTAACCTTCCAATTATTAGCCTCTTGACATACTTAATTCAGGTGTGAGAGTTTAAGAACATCCTAGGAGTATTTATTTGATCTTTTTGTTATATTCCACTGTTCTGACTTTATTTTTTGAGGTTGGTAGACACCAGGAAGCATATGTTACGTGGAGACCCAGAGGTTTCAGAAGCCACTAAACATAGTAGACCTGCCTTAATTGGAGGATATGTGGAAACAGTGGGGCTTTTAGCCACTTCATAGACCAGCTTAGTCTCCTGCTACCAACTCAAGTTGTTTGAGAGCCATACTTTAAAGAACTTAATAGACCTACAGCGCACTAACACAGACCTATATTTTAGCAAGAGTACAATTTATTTATGCAGTACTTATTATGTCAGTTTGTTCTCTGAATACTGTATGAATGTCATTATTAAGTATTAAGGACACTGAATTATACAGTTGGTGATGGGTTTAATGGTTATGTGTTTAATTGATAGTCTTCCTATCATTGTTATATCAATTAGAGTTGGCAAGAGAGCCAGATGGTAGAAAATAGGATTTGGTCAAAGTAGCATTTTTCCAAAGGAAGTATGTCATACATGAGCCACCCAAAGTTTTGTTTTGTATGTGTGTATTTTTGTTGTTTTGAAAGTATGAAATACTAATCAGTTATGGAATATCAATCTGATAGCTAATTTTTACCACCATGGGCTCAAGACTTAAGATTACTAGCAGCCCTTGGCCAAAACCAGGGGACCCCTATATGGAGGTTTACAGAGATCCCATAGAGATTAGCATTTTTAATTGCTCCCTTGAGTTTCCAGTCTGTCCAAGACCAACTCTATGTGTCTCTCAAAAACAATATGCACTCTTCTAAGAAAAAGTTTCTTTGTCCTCATGAAGGAATGTGACTATCATGGACATACTGTTGTTTGGTGCCAATAAACCACATGAGATCCCATTAGTAAGTGAATAAAATTGTCCTCCTCAGCGGTGATACCCTTTTGCGATTGCCTGATCTTTCCTTTTAAGATCAGGAACTTAAAAGAGCTTATTAAATTAGTTACCTGTTTTTGTGTTTCTTTTTCCTTACATTATTTTAGCTTTTTCCTGGGAGGAAGGAGGAAGTGTTGGGAAGAAATAAGAATAGTCAGTTTCAAAATATACATTAAAAAAATAAAAGAATAGTATGTGTAAGGCACGGACTTGGATATCGGGCAGGCCTGAGTTCAACTGTGAATCCCCTCTCAGCACCCCCAACTTAACTAGTTTTTTTACCTTGAAAAAGTTATTTGATACTCTTCCCTGAGCCTCAGTTTCCTCAGTGATAACTTTTTTTCTCAAAGAACTGTTACAAGGAATGAATGAATGAATATATGTAGGACATTTGGCACAGTGCCTGGCATTTTAAAGTTTTATAAACTCAGTACCCTTCTTTCCTCCCGTAACAATGATGATAGCAGCTACCATGAAAGCCCTGTTCACCATATTTGCGTGGCATTTGTATGTGATTCGCATACAGCATTTAAACCCTGCCATTAACTTGCTAATGTTAATCAAGCTCCTGACAGAGTCAAGATTCTAACCTCGTGTGTGATTCCAAAACCTGCACTCTCCTGCCTTTCACTGCCTAAATCCATTTAACTCCTCATTGTAAAATCAACTTCCTAGCCTTCTCTCTTCTGAAGTAGAATCATTTCTTTCACCTTTTTCTGAGGTTTAATTAATCTTTTGAAAGACAGCACAGATTAAGAACAGAGCCCGGGCTCTTCCGCCATTTCTGCAGAATACTAGCTGTGATCTTCGGCTAGTTCCTTTGCCTCTCTAAACCTCTTCACTAGTTTGCATAGTGGCAATCATAATAGGATTTACTTCTTAGAGTAATTAGGAGTAGATGAGGCTAAATACATTTAAAGCTGGATTGCCTAACAGAAAACTCAGTAAATACCAGCTATTTTTCTTCTTGGTCAAACTTCTATGGCCATGTACATTGAAATCTTTTTGCTTATTTTCTGTATTTGATTCTTACATATCAGTCTCAGTTTTTTCTAACCTTTTGAATGTTGCTTTGCATCCATCCATCTATTTCCTTTGTTGTCGTTGAGTTAGCATGCTCTCTACACCCACTTGGTGCCCAGTCAGTATTTATTGATGCTAATGATGATGATTAAAAAAAGATGCAGTTCGCACCAGTCCTACAGCCTCTGAGACTGCTTGAGTAATCATGACTTTCTAAAAACAGAAAAGGACTCAATCATCCTACTCATAATTGAAGGTCAGAATTTGGTGTCAGCGTTTGTTTCTATGGTGATGGTGTAGCTTTTATGCAGAATTACCTTTGACAGCTGGAGTAGTCAGGCTTTGCGGCAGAGGCTGATGATCATGCATTCTTGGATTACTTCCTGAAATAGATGCATCATCATAGAGATGGGCTGAACAGATATTGATCATAATACAAATTGGTTTAACTTGGAGAAAGAGGTCAGGGGAAGCTTACCATTAAGTTGTAGTTTGCTGCCAGGCTCTAGGTTAGTTTCCTACCTGCATTTCTAGCCCGTAATTCTTTTTTGCATCAAAGAAAATTGTTCAAAACTGTACAGTTACACTAAACACCCCTCTGTTTTCTCTGCCTTTCTCGTCTAATATATTCCCACCTCATCTCTCCTTGGAAGAGTCCTTATTTTTCCTTTTCCCTATTTCAAACTCTGTTCTCTGTGAACACATTTTCTTCCTCAGCAACCTTTGTAGGAGTTTAGTAGGGTGTCCTGCATATTGTATTTGGGCACTATGCACCATCTCTGGTGAGCATTATTTTATAGTGAATATTGGTGCCTTATTTTAAAGAATGTAATGTCATCGAAGTTGGATTTATAACTCATTAATGGTGATGTGCTTTCATAATTTTAATATCCAGATTCTCAAAATAAAAGGAAAGAAATAAAAAAAATTGTAATAAAAGCGAAAAACTTTGTGCAAAGAAAAGGATTATAATCAAAAGCAAAATTAATACTCCATCTGTGTCAGATTGCCTTTAGTAGAAAGTAGAAATTGCTATTTCTTACCATATATAATGATTCCCAGATTTATATTTTTAATTTTGACATCCCACCAAAGGCTTGTCCTATATTTTTAGCAATCTCTAGTTAAGACTTTCTTTTGTTTTTGTTTTTCATGTCAAGAGCTACTAGCCCAATCCTATACCCCACACAAAAATTTTGTTAGCTGTGGGGGTCCCTGTGATATATATATACACACACAAACTAATTTTTTTTAATTTATCTTTATTGTTCAGATTATTACAGTTGTTCCTCTTTTTTCCCCCATAGCTCCCCTCCTCCCAGTTCCCACCCCACCTTCTGTCCTTCCCCACTGTCCTCATCCATAGGTGTACAATTATTGTCCATTCTCTTCACACACCCCCAACACCCTTACCCCCCGAAAATTGTCCGTCCACTCGATTTCTATGCCTCTGATTCTATTCTGTTAACCAGTTTATTCTGTTCATCAGATTTTTTATTCACTTGATTCTTAGATTCACTTGTTGATAGATAATATATTTGTTGTTCATAATTTTTACTTTCCTTTTTCTTCTTCCTCTTCTCAAAGGATACCTTTCAGCATTTCATATAATACTGGTTGGGTGGTGATGAACTCTTTTAGCTTTTCCTTGTCTGTGAAGCTCTTTATCCGACCCTCAATTCTGAACGATAGCTTTGCTGGGTAAAGTAATTTTGGCTGTAGGTTCTTGCT
>PVJC01041336.1:0-15397 GCA_004026665.1 Murina feae | reverse complement strand
CCAGCCCTGGTCACAGCTCAAAAAAGAGAACAACATGCAGGGGAGGGCAAGAGTCTGAGAGATCAACATAGAGGGGGTGCCTGCTCCAAGCCTTGATGGTGTGCCTGGGGGCAGGTCCCCAGCAGGTAGACACACACAGGAGGACTGCTCTGAGCCTCAGATGCGGCTGGGGGTAGGTCCCCAGTGGCCACACACACACCCACCCACACACACACAGAAGGCTCCTGGCAGACTGGGGCCATCATAGGACATCCACTGAGGGGTCCCAGACTGTGAGAGGGCACAGGCCGGGCTGAGGGACTCCCTCCACCCCGAGTGCACAAATTTTTGTGCACCGGGCCCCTAGTTCTCACTATAAATCCTGTTACATACTCTGATTATTTTTTTCTTTTTTCTTTGACGCTCTGCTTCTCTTGGTTAGCTTCCATCAAAATTAATACCCCCCAAATTAATAATGACTTCTTTTTCCTTGCTTATATGTATATTTGTCTTTTAGAAGTGTTAGAAGATTTCCTCTGATATTTGCCACCCATTCATATTTAAGAGTGGGGCACTAGAGTGTTAATGAGAAACCTGGTACTGAGCTGGGCCTTACTGATTGCTGAGCTTTACAGTAAGTTGATCAGACATACACCCAGATATCTGGTTATGAATTTTTGTTGCATAAAACATGGGTAGCTTCTAGAACAAACCGAACCTGAAATGTGTAAAGGCTCAACACAATAGGAACTTTTATTTATTTTACTGGTTAATGAATGATTTTTCTCTCTGGAGGAATTCAGAAACATGGACTGTCTTTATCTTGGAATTGTACTTGTCTCACGTGGCAGAAAGGAAAAGAGAATGACACACATCATGTTTGCTCAGACTAGAGTGGCCAGAACTAGCTTTGTCAGGGTGGGCTGGGAAATGCGATGCCAGCCTGGGCTACTCCCTCCCTTTGGCCATTCTAGGCTAGGGAAGAGAGGGTGTTAATTGTGATGGAAGCTTCCTACCTGTCACAGGAAACCTTCCTGAAACATGAGCATCTGTAGGTCCCTGCCGTGGGGCTTGCCTGGTGAATATAAACTAGATCGCCGCATGCTTTCAATTAATACCATTGTTTCTCAACCTTTAATGTGCCCATAAATACAAAGTAATTTACAGATTCTGAGCCCACTGGTCTAGTGTAGAATCTCAGTTTCTGAGCTTCTAATGAGATTTCAGGTTATTAAAAATCCTTCTAGTCCATGGAACATAATTTGGGCAGCAAAGATCTGAGTTATAACACCGCCTCTATCTAATCTGTCCATTTCTTAGTCCACAGCCTTTTTAATTAAACTTATACAGAGAATAAACATCTTCTATAATGTGTTGATGTGAGTAATTTCCTGGTGGAAAGGGGTGGGGAGGATCCTTAGTAATTTATTTGCTTTTTATGTAGCTCTTCATAGTGAATTTAATATCACTAAATATTAAAAAGAGGTAGTTTTGGAGAGTAATAGTGACTCGGGCATCAATCTCCAAGCAATACATAAAAGTGACTCAGATCATTTGGACTGAAGGTATTTAGAGGGGAAGAGAAGAAGATATTCCGGAAATGGCAATGAGAACAAAAACATTTACCGTGTCTCCAGGTCCAGTGGTTAGAGGAGGTAAGGAGACAGACACCAATTAAATAGGCTCTATTGGAATCCTGATTAGAAAAAAGAAAGTGGTGGGAATACTCAGAAAAGAATTTGAGGATACAATGAGTTCTAGGGACCAAAGCAGAGAAATGTCTGAGGTTGTGGAAGCGTCAAGGTAGAGCATTCTGGGAACTGAAATCTGGGGTATGAGGAATGACCTGGAGACATGAGCTTCCTGAGGTGATTGATATAAAAAGAGATAAAGGTTATAAATAGTTTAGATCTGATTATTCCAAACACATAGTGGTGGAGTTCAGAGAAAGAAGGCATGGAGTTAGATGTGGGTCAGGACAGGAGCAGGTTGTGGACTTCCTGACTTGTCCCTGTTGGTGGAGGTCATAGAGGAACAGGATCTAACTCTGAGTGTGTCAAGGAAGTTTACAAGGAAAGTAAAATAATGAATCTGGCAAGGGAAGGATAATTTAGATAATGAGGGGGCAGAAACCAACCCCTCATATTGTACTTTTATTGTAAAATTACATTTTTTTGTTTTCTGTTTATTATATATTCTGTACAAATTTGAATATTATCATAACTTGATTTTTTCACTTATATACTAGAGGCTTGGTGCATGAAAATTCATGCAATGGGGGCAGCAGGGCGGGGGGATCCCTCAGCCTGGTCTACCCCCCTCTTACAGCCCGGGAGCCCTCAGGGGCAGAAGGCAACCGGGCGATCAGGGGAAGGTGATGCCCCATCACACCTCTGCTGCTGCCACTGCCGGAAGCGCAAGCCTTGGCCAGCCCTGGTTACCTGAGCCTCAGGCTGGCTCTGAGTGTCTGGGCAGCCATCATCCGAGGCTTGCCTGTGCCTCAGGTGTTGGCTTGGCAGCTGCCATCTGAGGCTTGCCTGTGCCTTGGGCTGGCCCTGGGCAGTTGGGGAGCTGAGGAGACTGGGGGACTCTGGAGGCAGGTGCACAGAACAGTTGGGTCTGCTTAGGGGTGGGCCTGGCCTTGCTGCATGCCTGCCACCCCAGTGGGGCTTAAGGGACTGGGTGCTGCCATCTTGTGGCTGTGAGTGCTACCATCTTTGAGGGTGGGGCAGTCAGTTAGCATATTCCCTCTTTATTTGCTGTGGGCACTGCCATCTTTGTGACTGCATGAGGGTCAAGTAGCATATTCCCTCTTTATCAGATAGGATTTTAAATATGGCTAATTGTTTCACCTCAGTTTTGTGGATGATTTTGAAAATAATGTCATTTCTAAGGGATGTTATTCTGTATAAGATACAGGCTTTAAAATGACCTGAAACTTAAATCAGAGCTGATCCATCAGTGTATGTTGTGTGAGTTGGTTATTAAAAAATAAATAAATTATACATTTGTAAGCAAAGTTAATAACAAACATAAAGGCTATGGCAGGAGCCAGACCAGCCTCTTCTTCTGATTAACTGAAAGAGGTTGATCTAAAACTGATGCTCTCAAACAAAAGGCAATTTCTGTATTGTCCTTAGATGGTTACACATTTGTGAGAAACAGTCATGTGAGGTGTCTCTCCATTATACATACTTACCTTCAGATTAGTTCATTTCATCACCAATTATCCACTCTTTCAGGAAACATAAACTAACACTTATGGAACAATATTTTTCTACTTAACAATGGGCAAAACTGAATTTTTCATGTTAAATTCAGCATTATTTAGCCTAAAGGAATTATAGACATGGGTAGGGACAGATACAGGCAGAGAGTAAACATAGAAGTTGTTCTTTAGAATTTTCTCTGACAAAAGCTCTGAAATCGTGATTTTTAGCTGTTTTTTCTTTTTATCCTAATGTGAAGGAGACCCACAGTCCCTTAACATTTAAGATACTAGAGTTGAGATATTGCAAGAGAAGTAATCTCTTGTTTCCTCTTTATCATTTGTAACCACTTCTATGTTCAGTTTTGCAACAGGGATTTCCAAAGCACACAGATAAATAAAATGAGAGTATACCCAAATTCTGGAACACTTAATATCCTGGGTAAAGGTTGCTTGAGGCAAAGACCAACAAGTAGTTAGCATAATAAATGCGAGAGGTTCATCAGAAAGCTGTTGGTCCTTGGGCTTTAACAAGAGCTAAAAGCTATTCCCCGATTCTTCTGTAGAGACAATAGTGGCTGAGAGCAATCCCCTAACCTGATAACCTTTTACTGTTTATCAAACCTTACCTTTGATATGCGTGTTTGCTTTGCTAAAAGGTAAATTTATATTCCAGTAAATAAAAAGCCACGGGTCCAGAGATTCGGAGAGGGAGAGCCATTCCACTAGAGAAGGACCTCTGCCTGGTTCCCCCAATGCCTTCTACATTTGTATTTCTTATCTAGTATATCCATTTGAGTGTAGCCCCTTCTCCAGATTCTAAATCCTTGCTGCAAAAGGTTGCAGCAAAAGGTAGGATATATATTCTTCACCTGAGGATATAGTTTTCCTTTGATTTTTAGAGATAGTGGCAAGAAAGGAGGGGGAAAGAGAGAGAGAGAGACATCAGTGTGAGAGGGATACATCCATTGGTTGTCTCCTGCAAGCATCCCGACCAGAGCCAGGAGAAGAACCTGCAAACCCAGGTATATACCTTTGGCTGGGAATCAAACCTGAGACCCTACAGTGTATGGGCTACACTCTACCACCGAGCAACACCAACAAAGGCAAAGTAGAATATTTTAATTATATTCATATTATTTAAAGGCTCAATGGCTTCTGGGAAACTTCTTTATCAAATGATCCTAGCTTTTAAAACATTTTAAATAATTTGTGTACTTATAAGTTTAATCACCAGTTTGACAAAGTTTGAAGAAGATTAAAAACTTGGATGTGTGCTGAGATGATTCCAAAGAACCAACAGAAAGGATTTTTTTTTCTTTTTAACAATTGCTTTATATTGACGTTCTTTCCTGCACTGCATTTCCTTTTCTTTGCACTGTTGATCTAATTGTCTGCTGACACATCCATTATCTTTTACAGTTATTTCAAATAGCAAAAGGATTAGTTGCATATGATTTTTACAACTTCTCTTGGACTTGCAATCAGTTCTCCCTGATTGCTTCATTTTAATAGCCTACATAATGCCATTAAAAAGCTCCACCACCACATTGGATGTAAGATGGCTGTGACCAGAGGAGAGGCAAATTAAAGACCTTGGAAATGGTACTGTGTGTACAAAGAAAACTACTTTCCTTGGGGAAAAAACATAAACAAGTAAAACCACAATGTTTGAACCAAAGGGAGGCATACAGGGAGAATAAATCGAATGTTTTCGTTTTTGAGACATATGCTATTATTGCAAAACTTCGGAAGTTCCTTTGTAAGCCACATAGATGAGATTATCAAATCCGTTTTTAATGGCGGAAAAAATTTTGGCATATTTTTACATTTGAATAAAATGTTATCTCATTTTGTGATTCTAAATTACAGAATCTAGAGACACTTCTCAAAATAATAATCACATTTACATTCTCCTGCATTCACCTGTTTAAAAAAAGGTGGAATAAACTCAATGAAATATATCTTCATGAAACCAAAACAAATGTTTTTATATTTTTAAGACTAAAAAGAAATAAAGCTGTTTGATATTGTAAAGACATTTGTAGATTTGTATTGTTGTTTTAATATTTTCACTCCTTCCTCCCTTCCTTCCTCCCTCCCTCCCTCCCTCCCTCCCTCCCTTCCTTCCTTCCTTCCTTCCTTCCTTCCTTCCTTCCTTCCTTCCTTCCTTCCTTCCTCCTTCCTTCCTTCCTTCCCAAACTAAAATAACATCTAATTCTTGGGGAACTAATTAAAGGAGTCCTTTTCTTGGTGAGATGTTAAGTCTTCTGTGAGATAAAGTGTCATATACTTTTTCCTTAAATGTCTTGAATGATGTGTGGAGTTGAAAAGAATACATTAGCTTTCAATATATGAAAAATGACTTAAAATTGGTTCCTGTCCACTGGAAATCAAAGGCTGTGTCAAATGCTGAAAGGTATGTGTGATGGTTAATTTTGTGTCAACTTGACTGTGCCATGGGTTGTCCAGGTTAACATTATTTCAGAGTGTGTCTATGAGAATATTTCTGGATGAAATTAGCATTTGGATCTGTGGACTCAGTAAAGCAGATTGTCCTCCCCAGTGGGTGTGGGCATTATCCAATCAACTGAGGGCCTAGTAAGAACCAAACAGGGAGGAAGAGAGAATTCATATATCTCTAGTGCTATTGGTTCTGGTTTTCTGGGGAAAACTGATTAATGCAGAACATTGTTCATTTCTGAACATTTTTAGTAAAAATACAAAATCCTCTGTTTGAAACATCAAAATAAGAGGGCATCATATTTAATGACATTATCTATTCTTAGCAAGATTAGAAACTATGGCCAGGGGAAACCCAAAAGTATGGTTTGTGGTGAAAGAGCAAATAAAATAAAAACAAAATCAGGAGAAAGGGAGTAGGAGAATAAGGAAAGACAAATAAATGACATGTTCAGTACTATGATGAGCAGATGATAGCTAGCAGGATGATGGAACCTGGAAGAGAGGCACTGACATCACCTCTGATAGCAGACCATTCGCCCATAAACATTTATGGTGGAACCAGTATATGTCAGACCCCTTTATGTGAATGGGAAGAGCTTGGTTTCCAGGCTTTTCAGCTATTACTTTGTAAGATTTAAAAAATACAAACAAAAAATTACTTGGGTAGGCAAGAGCAGAGCTTAACACAGGTAAAAATACAATTGATGCCAGTTACTGGAGATCCATTTTAGCATAAACACACAAGTAGAAGTTCTTAAAGTCATAGTCTGAAAAGCCCCACGAAATGAGTAAGAACTTTAAACTGTATGACTTTTTTGAACAGTGCATGGTTAGCATGGGAAGTCTGCTGTCAAAGTTGAAATTCATCACTTACATTTCACCAGCTACTAATTCTCACAAGAAATTAGAAAACTTAAAAGAAATAAAAAGGAGAGTCAGTGATAGGAAAGTGAAAGCATTGAAGTCTCTGATGACACCCAATGGTTCAATTAAGAAAATGAAAAGGAAGAACCTTTAGCTTTAAAGCTGACAATGAATTATATCTGTCATGTTTAGGGGAAAAAAGCGGCAAATATCTTCTAATCTCATTCAAGAAACTCTTTTCAATTCGAAGGTTATTTTTAAGTCATCATTAAAATGTTTTAATATGGAAGAGTATTACAATTTACCAGAGAGCAAAAACTGCCAGACAAGCTACATCAATTTAGCAATCTAGTATTTATTAAATATCTATTATATAATCAACTCTTCCTTTGAAAATATAAAATATATTTTTCTTAAATTCCAAGGAAGTAATAGTGGATCCATAACTTTGTTTACTATAAAAGTGAGTAAGTAACATATTTCAAAGGAATCTCTTTTGGTTAAATTGTAAGTCTTAAAATTGAAAGCGTAATTCTTGAAAATCAATGAAAAGTTGTAAAAATCTTTATACTGACATTGCAAAGAAAATGTTATAGTTAAAGCCTTCACTGCATTTGTAATCGTTATTGTGTGACATAAAGTTCTAAAGATCTAAGAAATGACATGAGTAAGAAACAAAAGCTCTATATATTTCTTCAAAATTTTTATTATATTCAGTGAATATTGTGATAATTCTCTTATTTAATGACTATTAATTTTAAACACTATTCATTTAGGCAGTTGTTCTACTTGGAAGAATTTAGAAATGGCTCTCTCCTACACTCAGAGTATCTCCCCTGCACAATTATAGGTCGTTTAACTATGCACGCTGTGCTGTAATCATTTTAAGTGAAATCCAACTTTGTTCTTTTTTATCTTCTCGTTTGTCTCATTTATGGACTGTGACATACAAGGGAACTTTCTTTGTAGTCTTTTTGTGATGAATAAAGTCTGTAGTTTGAATAGTGAACCAAGAAACTTCTTGATCAATATTTAAATATTATTAAGTGAAGTAGCAAAGCCATGCTTTGAGGGTAAAGGATATTGTCCAACATTTTCACTTTGTCTACTGATTATTACTTATACATTCTCTGTAACATGAAATATAAGTTCTGGGTTTCTCTACTTGTCTGCTTTGACATACTGAAGACTTGTGGTGTAAACTTTTTTTAAATTTAGTTTTAAGACACTAGCATGGCTGCTCTTTCCTCTTCCATTAGCATCGAATGTATGAAGAATTAGCTTTTATTTCCTAGTCTACTTTGTCCATAGCATAGCTACCTAAGATAGCATTATGGAATGGACAAGGTAATTGAGGTAATTTAATATCAGGCCATTAAATCCTAGAGATTAAACATTTTTATCATTTTTAACTATCTCCTAACTGTTATCAAATGTTCCTGAGAAAACACAATGCCACATTTGAATAATTTCATATATTGAGAAAGTGTCAGGTTAAACAATTAAATCATTATTAATATTATTTTTTAATACTCACTCGAGGATATGTTCATTGATTTTTAGAGAAAGAGGAAAGAAGGAGAGAGAGAGATGAGAAAGAAACATCAGTCGTGCCCTGACAGGGGAAAGAACCCACAACCTAGGTATGTGCCCTGAACTGGAATCAAATTTGCAACCTTTTAGTTTATGGGATGACACCCAAACCAACTGAGCCACCTGGCCAGAGCAATTAAGTCATTACTTTGATTAGTAAATAGCTGGCATGTGTCTTATTCACATCCTCTATACAAATGCTTAAATTAAGTTTTATCAGCAATTCTGTTCATGCCCATGTTCAAATGTTATAGCAACTTATGAAACCACTGTTGTTTTCATTCCCAAGCCATAATTTTAGTAACTTATTCAGAAAGACTAGAATGATTTCCCAATAACTTACAAGTCAGCAGGATCCTTTTAAAGTTGACATGAACCTATTTCTGATATCTATAACTTTCCTTTTTTGAAAGGCACAGTGTAGAACAGCAGATTCATTGCGAAACACAGCAAAACTAAAAGAAGTATGTAAAAATGTTTTTACTTACTAGACATGCTTTGATTAGGGTCATCTATAATGAGGAATTTCTACATAGTCTAAAATTTATTTTTTTATTACATTGCAGCTGTATAAATCCTCATAAAATGCCTATAATAAATTCTAAGAGAGTCACTGAAATTTCTTATCTTTTACTAAAAGGGGAAAAACTTAGATTGGGAGTAGGTGGTGGTTTTAGTACACAAAGTGATCATGGAAATTTGTTTTTAGATTTGCATATCAGAAATTTGTACCTTGATAATGAGTAACATGACATGCAATCTATGTGTAGTTAGTCCCATGACCATCTAAACTAATAAAAGCGAAATAGTAAAATTAACCATTTCCCCGAGACAGGGTAAGCCACGCCCACCATCCAATCAGAGTGGCGGTATGCAAATTAACCCAGCCAAGATGGCGGTGGCGGACACAGGAAGGCGGGCCACACGTGAGGGGCGGGGTGCCTTCCTGCAGGCCACACGTGCCTTCCTGCAGGCCACACGTGAGGGGCGGGGTGGGGAGTGGGAGGAGCGAGCCGCCTGTAGCCCCGCACCCCCACTGGAAAGCACCCATGGCGGCGATGGCGGACACAGTTGCCTCCCTGCGTCCGCCGCCTTCGCCATCTGTTGCCTTCTTGCAGGCCACAGTGGAGGGGCGGGGTGGGGGGCAGAAGGAGTGAGCCGTGATCAATTTCAGGCAGCAGGGCCGAGGACCTGGGAAGGGGGGGTGTGTTCACCCAGACCCACCTGGAAATCCCAGCCGCTGCCCCGGCCGACCCTGGACTGGCAGGGCAGCAGACCTGGGAACCGGGTGGGCGTGGCCACCCAGACCCACCCGGGAATCCCAGCCACTGCCCTGGCCGACCCTGGACCGGCAGGGCCATGGACCTGGGAAGGGGGGGGGGGGGGCGTGGCCACCCAGACCCACCCGGGAATCCCAGTTGCTGGGCTGGCGGGCCCTAGACCAGCAGGGCTGTGGACCTGGGAATCAGGGGCCGTAGCCAGACAGACCCACCCGGGAATCCCCAGCTGCTACTCTGGCCTATGCTGGGCTGGGGCCATGGCTGCCAAGGAGAGGATGAGGGGGCTGGAGCCATCAAGGACCCCACAGGCATCGCCCAGCAGCACCTGCTTGCCCATCTCCATAGTGTGGAGCAGACAGGCCTGGCAGAGAGCAGAGAAGCAGGTGCAGTGGGTCCAAGCCATCAGTAGCACTTCTCCTGAGTGCTCCCGAATTGGATGAAGTTCAGGTCCGGCTGAGGGACCTCCCCACTTGCCCTCCTCCTCCCCCACCTGCACCCTCACCCCAATTTACCCGTGCATGAATTTTGTGCACCGAGCCCTTAGTCTTTAAATATTTAATAACTAGAGGTCCGATGCCCAAAATTCCTGCACTGAGCAGGGGGTCCCTGCTCAGTCCAGCCTGTACCCTCTTGCAGTCTGGGACCACTTGCTCCTTAACCACCCGCCTGCTCACTGCTCCTTGCTGCTCAGCTTGCTGCTCCTTAGCACTGCCACAGAGGCAGAAGAGGCTCCGCCACTGCTCCTGGGCTAGCCAGCCATGAGCCCAGCTTCTGGCTGAGCAGTGCGCACAGGGGAGCACACTGACTACCAGGGGGCAGCTCCTACATTGAGCGTCTTCCCCCTGGTGGTCAGTGCACATTATAGCAAGTAGTTGTTCCCCTGTTCAGTCAATTTGCATGTTAGGCTTTTATTATGTAGGATGATATATAGATCTATAAAAACATGCACAGAAAATCTAGTCTTGATTCTTAATTTTTACTTTGTTTTAAAAGTGGCTGCTTAGAATATTTATGTTCTCCTAATTTATTTCTATGTGAGTTAATTTACCTAAAAGATTTACTTTAGCAACTGAAGGTGGGGAAAAGGACAGGCAGAGGTTTTGACTTTTTCTAGCGACTTTTCAAGACCTAAAATACTAATTCTCACAATGTGTTTTACAGGCCAATGAAGAGCTTCTTATAAATGATCCTTCCCATATTCTCAAAGTGAGGCTTAGGGGTGTGTGCAAGCATTCATTAAGGTGTACTGATGAAGGTGATTCATGGATAACACTGAGGACATGGTGACATCAAGGGTGACTTGAGCTAGGGAGTACAGGTGACTTGTATGGTATGAAGCCAACCAAGAGCAGAAAATAGTTATAGAGAGGGCCCCAACTGCTTGAATTGGAAGGATGAGAAGGGGCAGTGTAGACTGAAGCAGAAAAGGGAAACTGAGAATAGTACCAGTGACTAGCAGTAGATAATGTAGAAACATATTTCAAAGGAGGAGAGTAGGTAGAAATAACACTGTGGGAAACCTTAGCTGGAAAGGTAGGGGTAAGAGTGACAGGGTAGCACTGAGCCAACATTCCAGCATTTTCCTTAAGTCCATTTCTAGAGTGGTTGGCAATCATGGACTCTAATATCCATTACCCCCCAAAGCAATGTTCTATTTAAAAATATATATTTGATATTGTCTATAAATTTTAACTAAATAAGGCTATTATTAATAATAAATTATTCTAACTCAGGACACAACCCTGTCTTTACCTTCTTTTTTTCCTCTTTATCTTTTAATTTTCCTCCATCTGGGTAATCTTTCCTAGTATCCTTCCCAACTGAGCCCCTCTTAGAACAGTCTTCAAAAACCTCCTTTGTTTGTCAAATTTAAAGGCATAATCTTATCCAGTCCTCCATGGCAGGACACTTTGGTTGTTTCCATGTGATGGTTACCATGAATAAATCTGCAATGAGCATATGGGTGCATATACTAGTATCTTTGTGAATACATGTTTTCAAAATTTTTGAGTATATAACCAGGAGAAGGATTGCTATGCCATATGGTAGCTCTATTCTTAATTTTTTGAGGAATTGCCAGACTATTTTCCATAGTAGTTGTATCAATCTATATTCCCACCGGTAGTGAATTAGGGTTGCCTTTTCCCCCACAACTTCTCAAACACTTATTATTTGTCTTCTTTCTAATCACTAGGTGTGTGGTGGTATCTCATTATAGCTTTGATTTCCATTTCCCTAAATGCCAGTGAGGTTGAACATCTTTTCATACATTCATTGGCTATTTGTATGTCTTCACAGTGGAATACTACTCAGCCATAAGACAGGACAAAATACTGCCATTTGCAACAACATGGATGGGCCTTGAGAATATTATGTTAAGTGAATTAAGTCAGTCAGAAAAAGCTAACAACTTGTGATTTCACTCATATGAATGAAACTGAAACTCGTGGACACAAACAGCATTGTGGTGGTTGCCAGAAGGAAAGGGCTAGGGGGGATGAAGGGAGTCCTAATATATGGTGATGGGAGAAGATTTGACTTTGGGTGGTGGCCAAATGGTGCAATATACAGATCTTATAACATAGAAACCCACACCTGAAACCTATCCTATATAATAAAAGCGTAGCATGCAAATTGTCTCCTTAGCCAGGAATTAGTCAGGGAGTTCAGCCAGGGGGTGGGGCCAGCCAGGGGAAAGGCGGGAGTACTGGGCTGGCAGCCAGCAGCCCTTAGGAACCCTACCAGTTCACTGATTTTATGCACCGGGCCTCCAGTATGTTCATGTTGACCAATGTCAACCCCATAAATTTAATTAAAAAATAAATTAAAGATATAGTCTTAAACTCAGTCTTCTGCCCATCTTCACGCACACTGAAGACTGCTTTGTGCACTGGTCGGCATCAGAATATCAGTGAAGGACTGCAGCCCCTCTCTGGACTGTGTAATGTGGGAGCCTCTCTGCTTTCAAAGCCTCAGTCATGAGTCTCCTGCTGGCTCTCACCAGAGCACCAATTAGTTCTGTGTTTCACTGAGTGAATGTTGACTTGGTTCTAGTTCACTGGCAAGTGTAATATCACTTTATCACTCACGATAAAGCGTACTGGACGGCCATACCGGAACAAGTTAAAATGACATTTCCTATAGAAACACCTAACTTTCACATCAGTAATTTATTTTTTAGATTACTTTTGTGCAACAGTCTCTGAAAGAGCAGTTGCCGAATGAATGCTTTTCTTCTGAAGGATCCCATTCCAATATCTGAATACAATACAATCACGTTTTAAAACGCAACCAAGAGTGGAATTCAGAATAATCAGAAAGGTCTAGATTCTCAGCAAAATGATTTACTGACTGAAATATGAAAATTATCTCATATGTGTTTCTCCTCCATTGATGTCCCCCAGAACAGATCACACAGGGTGCTGCATCATAGAGCCCAATGATACTCTTCTGTAGCACAAGTTTGCCGAGGACATTGACTGTGAGAGGGCCCTACTGTATCTGTATCTTTGATTTATATAAATTGATAGGAATCCAGAATCTAAGCAAAGTGAGACATAAAGCCATAATGAGGGCATTAAAAAAAAAACAAAAAAAACAAAACAAAAAAAAAAAAAACAAAAAACAGGAAATGTTCTCCGGTTGAGTAGAGTTATTTTTTTAAAAAAAACTTTGTTGAATTACTAAATACTTGAGCCACATTATGCAGCAATTAGCAGTAAAATTCTGTAACTGAACTACATAAATTAAAAACTGATTTAGCTGAACCAGGTCTAGACCTAATGTTCAGCACACAGGACAAGCTGAAGGTGTGTAATGATCCATGCACAGACGCAGCGGAGGAGGAATGTAACAAAATTGGCATTGGCTTTTATTGGTCAAATAGCATTTACTTGACATGAAGAATGAATTCAGTGAATTATCAAACAAACAGAAGCTTTTTCTGGTGGCAAATCTCTTTGGATTTATTATAAAGCTCATTGGAGAGCATAACAATCTTTAAAATTTTGCTGTGAGGTGAGAAACTATCAGGCAAAGAGCAGTTATTAACAAGGGAGGATACATCACTTTGAACTCTAAACACTTGTTCTTAACACATGATGACTCTGACAGCAACAAATACGATGACAGATGTATATGATGTATAAAACATGTTCTTGTTGAGAAAAACAAAGGGATAAAATTGAGTTGATGGATATAGTAACTGTGAGAGAAAATCACTGTGTCTCTGTAATAAAAACTCTACAATAATGTCCTCTATTTCTTATAAATAGCAGATGCTGCTGCTATTTATATTATCTAGTGGTTTGGCAAGTAATTCTCTCAGTACTCTGAAAATCTAAATCATTACTGTTGGTATACAGGAAATGGAGGGAGTATGATTGCTAACTCAAAGAAAGGTTTCCATTGCACTTTTTTCTGAGCGTGAACAAAAAGCGGTGCTGTGGTAGGTGGGAAGTGGCCTTCCAAAGGTGTCCACCTCTCCCTCCCTGGAACCTGACCTGGCAGAAAGGCCTTGGCAGATGTGATTAGTTAAGATCTAAGATGAAAAGATTATTCTCAACTAAGAATAGATCCAGAGACAAATGTTAGGGGAGGGGGAGCGGTTAGAGAGCAAGCAGAGGACTTGCATGCATGTATGTTATAGCATAACCAATAGTCCCAGACTCTGGGCCTCCTGCCTGGCGTGGGAATGGCTGGGGGGCAGTGTTCAATTGGGGAAAAGGAGACATAAGTAAAACTTTAGACAATAAAAGAAGAAAGAAAGGAAGGAAGGAAGGAAGGAAGGAAGGAAGGAAGGAAGGAAGGAAGGAAGGAAGGAAGGAAGGAAGGATTATTGTCATTTGTGGGCGTAGGCCCAGTATTATCACAAAGGCCCTTATGCAGGGATGCTGGAGAGGCAGAGACAGAGGCAGAGATACGAGCAGAGAAGCAGAGGCAGAGTGATTTATTTGCTGGCTTCGGCTGAAAATGGAAGGGAGCCATGAGCTAAGGAACAAAGGCAGCCTCCAAAAGCCCTAAAAGGAGGAAGACTGTTTTTCCCCAGGAGCCTGCAGAAGACATTCAGCCCTGCTGACACCTTGAGTCAAAGCCCATAAAACCCATTTCAGGCTTCTAATCTGTGAAGTAATACATTTGCACTGTTTAAAGGCACCGCGTTGGTGGTAATTTGTTCCAACTGCAAAAGGAAACTAATATAATCTGTTACCTTATGGCCACTGTTGGGTATTGTCTAAAAAATGGCTTTTATCTTGGTGTCACTGTCCCGAAGCGCCTTTAAATGTGTGGTGGATCACGCGTTATGTGCACGTGAAGCCTGTGTTTTTGACGTATCAAGTCTAAGCCCAGGCAGTGTGTCTAGATCCCATCATACGATGCCCGGGCACAACCAGCGGGAGCCTTTGCCCGGGCTTCTCTGATATTTCCACTTCTCTAAGTGGAAAGACCTCCTTTGTGGTCAGCAGTTGGACTTCTGTGTATACTGACCACATCCCCCAAATGTGACAATTTGGAAGCAAACAAAATCTGTTTCAGACGGATTTACCAGTGTGTTCTCTGAAAAACACACGAGTAGTCTTTTCTTATTAAAAAAAAAAAGAAAAAATCAACTCAAAAGTAATTTTGAAAAATGCAACCAAGTCTAACTGTAAGTGTGTATTTTCTGTGGCTTCGCTAAAGAGTAGATGGCAATTGATTGGAAATAAAATATTGTTTTTCTAACTGATTGTATGAGCTTTGCAACACTTGGCAATAAAAATGGGATTCCTTTAAGAATAATTTGACGAGCGTTTCCCAAAGTATGCTAAGAGAAACTAGTCCCCGGAAGCTCAGTGCAAAATAAAGTGACGGGGGAGCGGGTCTGGTATGTGGCCGTCAGTGCATACTGACCTTACCCTCTTCAGCTTTTGGACTGGCACACTATGAAAGCCTGCCAAAAAGAATCATATTCACATTTAACTAAGCTTTTCCTCAGTTATTTAAATATGGAACTCTTTTATTTAATAAC
>PVJC01041335.1:0-15392 GCA_004026665.1 Murina feae | reverse complement strand
CCCCTGGCCCCCCGGCTCCCGGCCTGGCTCGCTGGGGCTTGGTGCCGCGTTGGCCTCCCCTTCCCCGTGCAGACTGCCCCCTCGGGGACCTGGAGCGGGACGCCGGCGTTCGGCCGCCTCCTCACTGTTCGCCGGCCCCGCCGCGCCCCGGCCCTGCCCCCGCTCCGAGGAGCTTCCTGGAAATGCCCGCGTTATCGCTCCCCGGCGGCGGGGGCTGGGAGCGGGCGGGCCTCCCCGCCCCGGCTCGGGGCCGCCGCCGCAGTCCGCGCGCAGCCCGGCCATGAGAGTCCTCGGCGGCGGCTGCGGGGCGCTGCTCGCGTGCCTCGCCCTCGCCCTCCCCGTCGCGGAGGCGGCAAACTGTGAGTAATCGGCAGCGTCGCGTCTGCTTCGGTCCCCGGCGACGCCCGCGGCGCCGCCAGCCTCGCTCGCGTCGGGCTCCCAGGGCTGCAGCCTCCTGGAAACTCTCCGAGCGCCGACCCCGCGGCGGGTGGAAGCGGCCCCGGCGTCGCGGGCGGCGGGGTGGGCGGCGGGCAGGGTCGGTGTGTGCTCCGCTCCGGGGGTCCCGCGTCGCCGCGCGGAGAGAGAGGGAAGGAGCCGAGCAGCCCCAAGTGTTAGCCCAGGAGTTGGGACGCCTCCCCGTTTGTCCCCAGCAGCCGAGGTTCCCGGTCCGAGGACAGGGATGAGCACATTCCCGCGGAAAGGAGGGGAAAAGGCGTCCCGCTGTCTTCCCTTTCCACCCGCGCCCGTCCCCGGCTCGCCCCCCTTGCTGCAGCCTTACCCCACTTTTGCAATTCCTGGACTTTGAGCTTGGTTTGCTGATTTCAACATGGACAAACGAATTGTTTTAGGTTGAGTTAAATTTTGCATAGCAGTTGGCACGTATTATCTGACCTTGAAATCAAAAGGACTGTTAAAGATCGTATTTCTTAGACCATTTTGTACTAAGGATATTTGACACTGGGTGCCACTGATCTGAAGTCGTGGCATGAGTTTTTTTGTCTTTATCTTTGTATGTCTAGTTCCTTTGGTTCCCGTGTCTGGACTCAAGGCACAACATTGAGTTTTCTCTGAAAAAGTGTGCGAGGTGTATTAAGGCATTTAGGACATTTCAGTTGTCAGTTCACTCATTTGTTTTCTAAAGTTTAAGCATGTTCATTGATTAAAAATGCTTACTTGTACTGTTTTATTCTCAGGAAATGACATGGGAGTGATAAACTATGAATTAAAAATAACTTGTAGGTTGCATAGAGCTCTAACATAAAAACTTCAAAGAAGTAATTTCAGGAGAATTAAATAGGAATTTACTAACATTCCACTAGTTTTTATTACTGCTCCTGATGAATGGAATATTTTAACATTCTAATTTAGAGGCTAAAACATTATTTGTTGATTTTATATTAAAGAGCTACAATAGCAGAACTTCAACACTCATACCTCTATCATCACTACTAGGAAGCCTGCATGTGGTCCATAGGCACTTCCTTATTACCTGTATGTAGGCAATTAGGACAATCAGATATGCCTTTGTTAATTAGTGCTTTGGAGAAGAGAAAGATGCAAAATGACTAGCCACACTTCCTGCTTGTCATCACAGGAATTTGCTAGGCCCTTTCTTCTTACAGGGATTGTTATATTTTCACTGAATCTAGGCAGAGTTAAAAAGTGTGTGAGTGTGTGCATTATATGAAGGTATTCATACCATATGTATGCAGAAGGACAAGTGTTATGTATAGATACCGTTAGATAAATTAATTCTACCAGGTTACATATAAAGGCCCTATAATCTCTTAATTTAAAAAAATAGGATAGTTTGCGTGGCCAAGTAGCTCAGTTGGTTAGAGCATCATCCAGATACATCAAGATTGTGTGTTCAATCCCTGATCAGGGAACATACATGAATCAATCAATGAATGCATAAGTAAGTGGAATAATAAATCAATGTTTCTCTCTCTCTTCCTCTCCCCCCTCACTCCTTTCCTCTCCCTGTAAAAATTGATCAATAAAAAATTGCTTAAAAGTTTAATTGGATTGAAAATTATCTTGGTTTACTGATGAGAAAACTGTGATACAGATGGAATTATTTTACTCTTTAAGATTTTAAACTTGAAATAGAATTAGAGCTCTACATATTTGATTTACAATTCATGCTTAGTCCATAGAAATATAGTTGATATTTAAAGAAAATCAAATCACAGGTTTAGTTTTGAGAGAGTGAGAAATCATCCAGTTCAACCTCTTTGTTTTAACAATAAATTGTTCAGGGATGTTAACTGACTTTCCAGACATTTCTAGACCATATGCAGAGAGAGAGATTTAAAAGATATACTGTCTACATAATTTGTCATTTCCCCTTAAAGGCTGTGGCGAAGGGAACGAGAAGAAAGGGGGTGTCCCATTTTGGCTGTGCTAATTTGGCCTTTTGGAGACTTAACTCTTCTGGATGGATGCAGTCTACCAAGACATTACAGACTCATATTTTCCTTCTCTGTTTTACTATTACTTTCATTGTTTATCGATCTTTGTCTTTACTTGAAGTCCCTTTATTTCAGAGTCCAAAATGTTGCACTGATGGAGAGAGTTTATCAAGGTTAGGTTAGAGTTGGGGTTGGTGCTAGAAAATTTAGAAGCAATTTCTGGAGTGCAACAGCACCCTATGCCATATTCTCTTACCACTAATTCTACGTAAGGAAACATAGTAATACTTTTCATAATAGATCTTTTCTGTCCACCAAGTTTAATAGCCTCTTTATAGATAAACTAGAGACTTGGTGCATGAAATTCATGAACTTGGGGGCGGTGGGGGAGGGAGTCCCTCCCTCTGTGCCATCTTGCAGTCTGGGACCCCGACTCCTTACTGCCTGCCTGCTCTCTGCTCCTTAGCGCTGCTGTGGAGGCGGGAGAGGCTCCCGCCACTAGCCAGCCCTGAGCCTGGCTTCTGGCGGAGCAGCGCTCCCCCTGTGGGAGTGCACTGACCCCCAAGGGGCAGCTCCTGTGTTGAGCATCTGCGCTCTGGTGGTCAGTGTGCACCATAGCAACCGTTGTACTGCAGTGCAGTTCGGTTGGTTTGCATATTAACACTTTGTAATCAGGGCATTTTCCCGCCAAATCGCGTCTTAACGCGGGGCTTTTTTGACATTTTCTCGCTAAAATTAGACTTTCCGTAAAATATTCATATCTTTCGATCTATTTGATATTTTTCTATGAAACTTTCAGTGTTTTAGTTTAAAAAGAGATCTCTATTTACTTTGCAAAATATGTATTATTGTATTTTTATGTACACGAAATTACTGCATTCTAGGTAAACATATAAAAAAACACTCTTTCTCAATCAAAATAATTTTATTTATACAAAATCACAATATTTTTTCAAAATTTTCAACAGATCTTATTAAAAAAACTATAACCTAATAGTGCTTCACCATTCGAAACGCTATCCTTTGTGCAGGGGTACATTACAAAACTTGCACATGTACCGCGTTTCACTGCGTAGTTTATGAGCAGCACACACACGACAACGACGTAAAACACTTATTTTTGCCGGTTCCAGCTAGAGGTTCCAATGTATGTTTCCTCATGTCCATTGACAGTCTCCCTGGTGGGTCCGATTTTACCTGTTTCCCGCAAAAAAAAATGTGCTAAGTTTTTATTATATAGGATGTTCTTTATGCATAGGTAAATTTTCAAAATATTATGAGAAAAAAATATAAGAAGCCTGGTAATACATATATCAGTATTCTTTAGCTACAAGTAACAGCAATGATTAGGGAAGAAGGAAGGAATGGAGGGAGGAGGGGAGGAAGAGAAGGGAAGGAAGGGGAAAGAAGGGAAGGGAAGGCAATATAAGGGGAAGGAAGGGGTAAAGAAAAGAGAAGGAAGAGAAAGGAAAAAGGAAGGAAGGGAAAAAGAAGCCGAATGGGTTTACAGGACGGTTACTGAATGGCATGCTGACTAAACAGGGTTAGGGAAGCCAGGGACAGGGCACTTAGGTGTCCCATACGTGAGAACTCCCCTGCTCACTGTGTTAGAATCTGCCGCCATACGACTCACTCCTAACTGCCTTTTGTCCTGTGTGTCTCTACTCATGATTGAAATTCCCAGACAAGAGAGTCTCGTCATCTTGGCTTAGCTTGTTTCTGGAATCCTGTGACTGACAGCTCCCGCAATGCTGGGAAGGAAGTTGAAACAAGAGAAGTCTACACGTTCTAATTATACCCTGTGCAGCATTCACACATGGCCTGCTTTCTAGGAACACCACCTGAAAGCATTTCAAATACTCGCACATATTTATAATTTATGTAAATAAGTAATGTACAACAGAAAGTACCTCTTCTTTAATAGGCTTTAGTCATCATAACCCGAGAGGAAGGCTCAAGGCCTTGGGTGATGTCCCTGCCTCCTCTAGTTCTGTCACAATCCCCTGTCAGTGTGGTCTGCTTTATGGACAAAATGATACATTGCAGTGTATCAACACATATTATATGCCAAGATGCAATAATGAAAAAGCGGGGAATCAGGTGCTCGCTTTAGGGATTGGCTGTCTCTCCTGGTTATAAGCTTGACTTGGTATTTATGAGGCACTTCATCCTTCACTACTCAACTCATATTTCTCTTCCTCTCAGGGAGTTCCTCCTGCTTGGGTTTTTGTCTGCTCCATGAGCTGAATGAAACACACCCTTCAGGAAGAATCTGAGCCCTGTTGTTCCTACCCGTAGAGGGCTGTATCTACCTCTTCTTTTAGAATTTTTACTGCTTTCCATAGTTATCCTGGAGGAGTAACACTCCTAACCCTGATTTATATGTGACAACAACACTATTTTGCCTCGATTATTGTCACTTCAGAACAATCCTCTTTTCTTTTTCTTTTTTCTTTTTCAATAAGAGTAAGGGATTTTAACTGGCCATAAAGCAGGTTCAGCTTCTAGTTCAGTAAAAAATATATTAGGTCCTCTCGTGAATGTATTCCTCCCTGGTTCCCCAACTTCTAGATGAGCAGAACCCAGTTATGAAGGAAGAAAGCAAAAAATTCAAGAATAGGTCTTTGAATTATTTCTTAGATCTGTTGGAACAAAGTACACAACCCTCACCCTAGCTGGTTTGGCTCAAAGGGTAGAGTGTCATCCTGAGGACTAAAGGGTCCCAGATTCAGTTCCAGTCCAGGGCACATGCCTGGGTTGTAGGCTCAATCCCCAGTAGGGGGCGTGGAGGAGGCAGCTGATCAATGATTCTCTCTCATCATTGATGTTTCTATCTATCACTTCTCCCTTCCTCTCTGAAATAAATAATAATAATAATAATCCTATGTAATAAAAGTAATATGCAAATTAGGTGTTACTCCATCACAAAGATGGCCGCTCCCATGGCCACAAGATGGTGGTGCCCAGGCCAGCTCAGCCCCGCCACTGAAGTGGTCAGGCCTGTTAGCCAGGCAGGTGGTGGGGGAGACAGAGGGCCCAAGGGGCAGAACAGGTGATCAAAGGGGGCTGGAGGTCTTCTGCCCAGGCCAGAGGTCTTCATCAGAGGCCTCAGACCTGGGCACGGGTGGAGCCGATGATCAGAGGGGGCAGGGGCAGAGCCGGTGATTAGAGGGGTATGAGGGTGCCCTACCCAGGCGTAAGGCCTGGGCCAGAGACCTCAGGCCTGGGCAGGGGCAAGGGTGGAGATTGCAGGGCCCAGCAATTGGAGGAGTAGGGGTGGAGTCTGCGATCACAGGGGTCTGGGCACTGGTGGAGCCAACAAAGCGGGGGTCTGGGTTCCCCTGCCCAGGCCTGCATCCTTGGCCAGAGGTTACAGGCCTGGGCAGGGGTGGAGCTGGGATTGGAGGGGCAGGGGTGGAGCCGATGATCAGAGTGAACTACAGAGGGAACACCTTTTCTGACCACTCATTGGCTAAGCTCCCTGTATGCCACTGGTAATATTCTTAGTAACTTGGGTAATAAGAATTCCTAAAGGCAATCTAGGGTTTTTCCACCACACTTCTGGAGAAAAAAAATGAAGGTCTATTGCTGGAGTGCTAATAAATGTCATATCCTGCCCTAGCCGGTTTGGCTCAGTGCATAATGCCTCAGCCTGCTGACTGCAGGGTCTGGATTCAATTCTGACCAAGGGCATGTACCTAGGTTGCAGGCTCCTCCCTGGCTGGGGCCCAGGTCAGGGCATATGCAGGAGACAACCAATCAAAGTGTTCCTCTCACTTTGATGTTTCTCCCTTCTCTTCCACATTCTCTAAAAATCAATGGAAACATATCCTCAGGAGAGGATAAAAGAAAAAGAAAGAAAGAAATGTCATATCCTATGAAAGACACATATTGAAAATGCCTAAAGAAAGTTGTCATTTCTTCATGGTGAAGGGACGAGTCCGTGTTGATGAAAACACCTTGGTGGCTGTGGTGACTGGCAGTGGCTGCAGCAGTGGGGTGATGGGGCTGGTGCTTTCCCCTGGTCAGCGCAATTGCCTCCCACAAAGGGAGGCCAGACTGCAGCTTAGGCCCGCTCCCCAAGGAGAGCAGGGAGCGGGCCTAAGCCATCAGTAGGACACCCTCTGAGGGCTCCCAATGTGTAAGAGGGGACAGGCTGGGCTGAGGAACCCCCTCCTCCCAGTGAACGAATTTCGTGCACCAGGCCCCTAGTAGTAATAATAATACTAATACTAATAATAATAATGTACCACAACCTGGGTGGCTTAAACAACAGAATTCATTCTCTCATAGTTTTGGAGGCTAGAAATCTAACATTATCGGAAAGGGGCCCTGACCCTGATTGAGCCTAGGGCCAGGTGGTGGTGTGTGGGTTCTTGGCTTCATGCAGGAAATATTTCACAATATGGGTCTAGGTGATTTTTAGAGGACATTTATTAAAGCTGGGGACAGAGAAACAAGGAAGGGCCTAGGGTAGAAGAAACAACAGGGGAGAGCCTAGGCGGGGAAATGAGCCCCGGCTGGCCTTGTTTGGCTCACTAAGAAGTCGGAGGAAAGAGGGTGGTGGGGACAGGTTCAGGGGTTAGTCTGGAATGAGCTGTCTCTGCCCATTGTTCACTGTTTGCAGGCCTCATGGGGTCCCTTAGAGTGTGGGAGATGCATGCGTATGGGGGCAGGAAAGGCTTGGGTGTGCTCCTGGCAGGGAAAGGGCCTGCTGGGACCTTTGTTTTGAGGGTTTTTAAAAGCTGAGAGTTTAGACCTGCCTGGTTTGGCTCAGGGGATAGAACATCAGCCTGCGGACTGAAGGGTTCTGGGTTCGATTCCTGTCAAGGGCACATGCCTGGGTTGCAGGCTCCATCCCCAGTAGGGAGCATGCAGGAGGCAGCAGATCAGTGATTCTCTCTCATCATTGATGTTTCTATCTCTCTTTCCCTCTCCCTTCTCTGAAATCAATAATGAAAATAAATGAATAAAAATAAAAGCTGAGAGTTTAGGGGAAGATCTCAATGGAATGTTCATCAGTTTCATGCTGATGCGCCCAAATAAGATTCATTCCTTTAACTTCATCAGTCCTCGGGTGTGGTTGGCACAAATGGCACTAATTGGATTCCTGCTATCTATCCCTGAGTAGGTTGATTTAAGCTGTTTGCCCTCTGGCTGAGGAGAAGTGTAATGTATTTACTCTTAAGTGTCTTTGGTTATAGAAGATAGGATTTTGCAGTTTACTAGATGATTATAAACTGCATGGCTTTTAACTATCTCTCTGTCTCCCTATTCAGCTTGTCCTGGTTTACTAGCCTGTCTCAAAAGTATCAGCAGGGAACAGGTGATTTTTAGAGGGCATTCATTAAAGCTGGGGACAGTGAAACAAGGAAGAACCTAGGGTAGAAGAAAGAATAGGAGAGAGACGAGGCGGGGAAATGAGCCTCGGCTGGACTTGTTTGGCTCACTAAGAGGTCAGAGAAAACGGGGCGGTGGGGACAGGTTCAGGGGCTTAGCCTGGAAGGAGCTGAGGACTGTGGGAGAATCTGTTCCATGGCTCTCTCCTATCTTCTGGTTTCAAAAGACATTCTCCCTATCTTCACATCAGCTTTACTCTGTACTCATCTGTCTCTGTTCCATATTTCCTCTCTTGATAAGAACACAATCATAGTAAATTAGCAACTACCCTTATGTCCTTGTCTTTCCTTGTCATCTGAATAGTTCCTGTTGCCAGATCCGGTCAAGTTCCCAAGTACTGGGGAATGAGGACTTGACTATCTTCATAGGGGACTCAGTTGAAACCAAAATAGTCACCAATCATGACAAGTACCGTATTTTTCCATGTATAAGACCCCCCCCCCAACTTTTCCAAACCCAAATCAAGAAATCAATATTTTAAACATAAAACAACACATTTTTATTTATTTATCTTTTTATTTTTGACATCTTTATGGGCTCAGAACGCTCAGATCCCTGTTGTATCTGCACACTCTCCACTCCACCTCCATCTCCAATTATGGCAGCGGTTCTCAACCCGTGGGTCAAGACCCCTTTGGCGGTCGAACGACCCTTTCACAGAGGTCGCCCAAGACCGTCCTGCATATCAGATATTTACATTACGATTCATAACAATAGCAGCATTACAGTTATGAAGCAGCAACGAAAGTAATTTTATGGTTGGGGGTCACTACATGAGGAACTGTATTTAAAGGGCCAGAAGGTTGAGAACCACTGAATTATGGCATCAGCTGACATCAGTAACAATAAGGCTCATGATTGGAGGAAGCCTGTTTGACCAGTTATGGGCAGCTATGCACTTGTGTGACTCCTTCCTGGGCTTACTTCCGCATATAAGATGCTCCTTTATTTTCAGTCTATTTTAGAAAAATAAAATAGCATCTTGTACATGGGAAAATACAGTACTTATGTCTTTCTACCTTCATTTCTTACCTGTGTATTTTGGCTTCAGGGAAAAGAGCACCATGTATGAATGATTGCTAGTGTTGAGAAGGTACTACATTTTTTTTTTTTTAAGCCACAGTGGAAGATAGTGTATCACAAAAGGCAGTGACTGAGTCCTCAGTAATTGGTCAGTCTCTCATTCCCTAAGGCTACCTCCTTTAAGATGTTAGAGTATACAATAAGAACAATGAAAACAACCATAATCACCCCATTCACTTATTTCCTTAATAAGTTAATTCCTTAGTTAAAGGTAATTTTGTGTGGCATAGAGCATTGAATTAGGCTACCGATAGTGGTACTGACGGAAAAATTTAACCCAACTACAGAATAAATGCCTCTATCTCTGAGCACAAATTGCTGTTCCTCCCTGATAGAAAAGTCCTAACTAATCAACCATCCACTAGGTCCCTGGTTGGATTTTGTAATACATCCAGGGCTGAGTCTCAGCTGAAGCCCTTCTAAGCTCACTGGCTGTTGGGAGAACTCATTTCTGGCAGCTGTAGGACAGAGGCCCTCAGACCCGGAGGCCTCCTCCCATCTTACCATCTCCATAACACAGTAGGTTGCTTCTGAAAGGTAATCCAGCGGCTCTGCTGCTACTCCTTGCCTCTCACTTCTCTTTCTGATGTGGCATTAGAGGCTCATGATCCAGAGGATTCCAGAGCATTTCCCCCAGCAGACCTTTCCCTGCCTCTCTTCTCAAGGAGAGTCACTCTCTATCCTCTCTTCTCTGTGGTCTTTTCCCATGCAAGTCCTCCTGTTTGGTTGGAAGATTTTCCTTTTATAGTCCTCCCACAGGCATCCCAAGTGATCTGTCTAAAGGCTTCTCAGACTTCAGGCTACTTTATGAGATTGTATTCTTTTTTTAAAGAATCATGGATTGGCAGGTGATCAAGCTTTCTAGGATAATTATCTCCCTATTTATATTAAAGGATGATTTAGAAAATTGTCCATTTTCTTGATTGCTATTTTTGAATACTGTATTTCAAATATATTTGGGGCTCTTATTTATTTATTTGTTTGTTTATTTATTTTACTCTTGCTTTACTGGTAATTTTATTCAAGGAATAGATAGAAGTACTCTGTCTCTACTATCTATCATATATCTATTTATATATTTTTGCTTTCTTTAGAGTCCTCTGATTCTAAGAATTAACAAAGGAGCAAATTAGCACTTAGTAAATAACATCTCTTACAAGCATTAAACTTTTGTAAAATTTTCATAATCTTTTATTACTTTGGATAAGATATACTATAATATCTTTAATAACACTTTAGTAACACTTCAATCTCCAAATCTTCAAATCTGCAAATTACCAAATCCTAGAAGTTTAGCAAAATAAGAGTTAATTTCTTTCTTTTTAAAAAAATTAATATATTTTTATTGCTTTTAGAGAGGAAGGGAGAGGGAGAGATAGAAACATCATCATGAGAGATGATCATTGCTTGGCTACCTCCTGCATGCCCCCTAATGGAGATTGAGCCTGAAACACAGGTATATGCCCTTGACTGGAATGCCCCTGCAACCAGGGCATGGGCCTTTGACTGGAATTGAACCTGGGACCTTTCAGTCCACAGACTGACGCTCTATCCACTGAGCAAAACGAGCTATGGCAAGAATTTATTTCTTAATTGTGTAAAGTCCAGTTTGGTTTTTGTTAGTCTCTCCCATCTTTAGTTATACTGTCTGGTACACATGGCCTCAAATGTCCTTGCAAGGAAAGAGAGCAATAGAGGAGATTTATGTGTTCTTTATGGTCTTAGCACGGAAGTGACAAGACTCACTCCTGCTTAGAGTTCAGATAGCCACATCCCAAGGCAGCACATGGAGTATTTGGTCAGCATGGTTTCTGTAACAAATATTTTTATTCTAAGATTAAGATGTTAAGGGTCCCTAGTCCTATATTATAAAAGTATGGTATGCAAATTGTCCCCTTGACTAGGACTTCTTTTAAGAGTTTGACCAGGCAGTGGGGCTGGCCAGGGGGAGGGAGGAAGTACTTGGCCAGCTGCCGCTGGCCACTAGGGATCCTACCATTGCATGAGTGTGGTGCACTGGGCCTTTAGTTATTAATAGATGCTTTGCAACATTTGACATTGTTGAAATTTATCTTTTTGAAATTAACCTTCTTTTATATCTATAAGCATTATATTTTTCAAATTTTCTCTCTCTACATATGTGTTACTAAATCTACTTCTGTTGTTTTGGTGATCTCTGCTTTTTCTTAAGTGTTAGTTTCATGAGGTTCTATTTTGACATTCTGTTCTCACTGGTCTAGCTTAAACTACTAACTAGAGTCTAATGATTCCTAACATTTTAATTATTTATTTATTTGTTAGGGTAGTTTATTTTTAAATTCTGCAAGACTTTTGGCTTTATTTTAATTTTTCATTCCAGTAATCCTTGCTTAATATAATCTTACTTGGGAACTCTCTTCTTACAAGGGCACTAATTCATTAGGATCTGGGCCCCACCTTTATGATCTCATTTAACCTTAATTACTTCTTTAGAGTCCCATCTCCAAATACAGCCATACTAGGGATTATAGATTCCACATATCAATTTATGGAAGAAGTAAACATTCAGTTCATGATGACCATCAAGTAGAACACAAATGCTTATTTTATTATTTCATTACTATGGAAAAAAACAAGTGCATTTTATATTTTGTCTGGGTGGTGTTTTTTTAAGTGGCTCTGAGTTCTATATGTTACATGCATATTTCCTTATAATTTGTTTTATTTCCTTTACTCCTTATCCCAGTCACTTTTTCTCCTTTTCTTAATAAGTTATCATTTTATTCAATTGTTATTTAGATTGTCTCATATTATTTATGTAGCCTTTTGGAATGTCAGCAGGGAATTCTGAGAGGCTGACAGAAATTGTGTTGAATTATAAACACTTCTCAATGATATAACAATATGTCAAGTAATCTCACATTCACATCTTCACTTTAAAAATACACACACACACACACACACACACACACACACTAGGGTCCGGTGCACAAAAATTTGTGCACCCGGGGGGAGGGGTCCCTCAGCCCTCAGCCCAGCCTGTGTCCTCTCGCAGTCTGGGACCCCTTAGGGGATCTCCACCTGCTGGCGTTCCTGGACAGCCTAGGTGAGGGGCTGATGGCTGTTTGCAGGCTGGCCAAGCCCCCCAGTGGGAACCCTCACCCCATGGGAGTGTGACCAGCCTGGGTGAGTGACTGAGGGCCGTTTTCAGGCTGCCCACAGCCCCTTCAGGGAGGGGGGTCCTGCTGGCCAGCCTGGGTGAGTGGCTGATGGCTGTTTGCAGGAAAGCTGGCTAGAATTTATTTAACTTCTAAAGTTGGAACTTTGTTGCTTTAACCAGAGTCCTAGTTGGGTTGCCCCTGACAACCCAGGCTCCCAGAGCTTCCTTGAGCCCTAGGCTGGAAGCAGGTCTCTGGGTTTATTTATCTTCTATAATTTGTGGCCTTGAGCCGGCCTAGGCAGACAGTAACCTTAGCTTCCTGCATCTCTGGGGCAAGCCTCCTGCTTGTACCAGCTCCGTGGCTTCCGGCCGCCATCTTGGCTGGGTTAATTTGCATACAGTCGCTCTGATTGGCTGATAGGCATGGCTTGGTTGGTGGGCGTGGCTTAGGTATAATGGAGTGAGGGTCAATTTGCATATTACTGTTTTATTAGATTAGATATATCCTAAGAGTCGAAAGGGAAGGCATTGAGATCTAAAGTCTTTCTAAGCCTGCAAGTATATTTCAGATTTGCTGATTGGAGAGATCTTGGAGGTATTGTAAGAAGTGGGATATTGTAGCATTAGGCCAACAATTTCATTGTTGTCTTAAAAAATGTCCAAAAACAATTTGCCTGTTGCTTCATAAATACACACACAGGCCAGTGAACTAATGATATAATTGATGGCATCCTAAAAAAATAGGTCAAATAGAACAAAAAACAAAACATTTCCTGTGTTATAAACTCTTGGTACATGACATCAAAATCACATGGTATTTTGGTCTCCCAGAGTGTAGTAAATAGAAAAGACATGAGGACTGACTGCAGGAATATCTTATTGCACATCATAAAAGAGACCTCCCACTATTGCCTCAGAAAGTATAGCCAGTGGGCAATGTAGTAGTTGAGAGAAGAAAAGATAGGGTTATAGAAAACTCTTCTTCATACCTTGCCAAATTCTGAACTCTTATGAAGTACAGTAATTTATCATTCACTGAGAGCAAACAAATCAAATAAAAAAGATGGTCCATATAATTATTTCCTGAGTAATAAAAAGCTACCTGTTCTTTTGAGTAAAATGTACTGTTTCCTCTCTTTGTGGCTAAGTGAAATCTCGAGGAAACAAAGGCAGAATGTTTGATTTATTATTTTTTTTTCTAGACTGAGGCAGCAAATTAAACATATAATTAAATCTTGGAGTAAGGAGAGACCATTTCACTTCTGTTGTGACTGAACTAACAGTTTAAGCGTGTTCATTCATTGGTCTGACCCAGAATGAAGGTCCTTGGCCACAGGTTTGTTTGTATGTTTGTTTTTCAATGTCATCAATGGCTTTCCTATTTCTAAATAAATGACAGCCCTCACTCCTTCCAATCCAAATGTTTTAGAACCCACTTTTATGAGTGCAACATATAATTCATAGATTATTTCTTCTTCTTTCCAAGATTTATATCCTTATCTTTTATGATCTTTGACTACCTTAAAGTCAGCCTATTTACTGCTCACTCCTTTAGAAGGACAGAGGCATAGTTCACCGTAACTTACATTTTTCTTACCATTAGCATAATAACATTCGGAGAATCAGTGTTCAGTACCATAGTGCTCAATATGAAAAAAAAGTGAAATTTAGAGAAAAGCAAGGGTAATACCTTTCTTTAAAATTTTTTTAAATCGATGTGTATTGTACATACAGACATAGCATCTCTTTCTGAAGGCAAATAAAAGCTTTCCTAAAAGTTCATAATAATCATATAGACTGATGAATGCCCAAGTAAAATCTGCGTTTGGATTTTTCTTAACATTGGCAACCTTCACTTTTATAAACATCCCCTCAATTGAAAATCTTCTGTAGTAGATTTATTTATTTAAAAATTTAAATTATGATTAATTAATATGTGATAACTTAAAATTTGTAATACTAGGTATGTGGTCACATGTTTTCCTATCACTATTAACTAAAGGTTTTTATATATTAACATGCAATTGTATTTTTTTCAGGCTTCGACTAACTAAAACATGCCATTTTAACAGTTGAGACATTAGAGGTGCAATTATATCTCAAATTATTATCTAGTTGTTCTGTTTGTACTTTGAAAGCCATTTTCCTTGAACCCATCCCACACTGAAGCAGAAACAAAGATTCAAATATTCTGACAGCCCAAATGCTAGGCAAAGAGTCTCTCCTCAAAACAAACAAACAGAAAAACAAAAGATTCTCTTCTCAGGCCCATTATTTTAAGGGCTGTTTTTCATTTTTGGGATGCCAGATAATAAGGGGGTGGGTAAAGGAATGACAGAAAGCAAAACCAAAAAAAGAGATGACCTTTTGGAGAGAGGCATGAACAAATAGTCTTTTCAAGGACAAGAGAGCAGAGTGGAAATGATTCAGAGTATGAGCTATCCTCCATCTGCTACCTCCTCCTCTTCTGACTGATCAGTTTCGGGCAACCTGCAGACTCATGGCCCTGACCCACCTGGACACAGGGTAGCAAACTTGGACAACCAAGTGGGATAGGGGCCTGAAGAAAGGAGCTCCCTTTGACCGAGGTTCAACCGAATTGAACAGTGAGGAATTTTCCTGTGAGTAAAGGCATTACTAACTCCACTATCCTTATTACGGATGCTTAAGTGACGCATCTGTAATACGCTTAATGATAAATTACTCTTTTGGAGATAAACTTGTGCTGGAAAAACACACAAAGATTTGTTCCCACAGAAAATATTGAAGGGAACCTGTGAAGGCTGTGAAGACCATTTCAAAAGAGAATTCCGGTTAGTGTTTGAACAATGATTATGTTATTGACATAGTTGTTCAACTGGCTATGGTCACTTTTTGGAGAAGGGATGACCCAGATAAGTTAAAAAAAGAAGCTGACTCATAATTAAACATTACAACCTAAAAGTCTGAATCTGAACGTAACACTTTTCAAGCAACATAGTTGGGTTTTAACAAGGATTTTCTTGAAAAACTTCTTCATTTAAAGAAGTGACGCAAAAGATTCGAGACCGTGTGGTAATGCGAAAAGAGAACAGGTTTTGGAGGCAGGCTTGGCTTTGTTCTCAGCTCTGTGAACTTGATAAAATTAAAGTCAACTTTAGTTGATTTTTAGTTCCTGAGTAATATGGGAAAATTATTATATATTTATAGCAGATGTGATTAGGATTAAAGGAGATGAAAACAAAACAGCATTTGTCTGCTTACATGCCGGGCTATTATGATGATATTTAATGGAACTTTTTGGACATTACAGCAGGCCAGTAGGTTGGGTATTTTGGGGCGTATAGACTGAGCCAGCTGTTAAAAGCCTGTCTAAC
>PVJC01041334.1:0-15398 GCA_004026665.1 Murina feae | reverse complement strand
GGGAAAGGAAGGCAGCAGGGGACGGGTGAGTGGGAAAGAGTTGGCGGCCTGCTTGGCGGCTTCCCAGGTCCCTTCCGAGGATCAGGGAGCAGGAAAAGGATGGCCTGACCACGAGGCGGGGTTTTCCCTGCTTTCTGGTGGCTGGTGGAAGATGGGCAGTAGGCAAGCTTGGGAGGCAGGAAGCACCCAGCCCTGGCCACAGCTCAAAAAAGAGAACAACATGCAGGGGAGGGCAAGAGTCTGAGAGATCAACATAGAGTGGGTGCCTGCTCCAAGCCTTGATGGTGTGCCTGGGGGCAGGCCCCCAGCAGGTAGACACACACAGGAGGACTGCTCCGAGCCTCAGATGCGGCTGGGGGCAGGTCCCCAGTGGTGACACACACACACACACACACACACACACACACACACACAGAAGGCGCCTGGCAGACTGAGGCCATCATAGAACATCCACTGAGGGGTCCCAGACTGTGAGAGGGCACAGGCCGGGCTGAGGGACTCCCTCCACCTCGAGTGCACAAATTTTTGTGCACCGGGCCCCTAGTTATATATAAACATTACACCTTCATATATTCACATATATGCACGTACATACATTTCATATATAAACATAAATATACACATTTTACTAGTATATAAGCATATGTATGTGTGTGTATATGTTTCTAGTTCAATAGAGAGGATACATTGTTTTTTAAATAAAAGATTTAGGAAGAGGAAATTAAATTTAAATTGATTTCCTGAATTAACACAAGTAAAGTCTACTATCTACTGTTCAGGTGAGATTTCTTTATTTATAACAACAGTTGCTACAGAAATATACCAAAATGGTCAATTTATATCTTCACCTGACATTGAGTTTATAAAACAGAGCATTTTAATAAATTTTATATCTTTTTGTCTTAGATGCCTTATTTCTTGATTTTGTGTTCACAAAACTGATCTTCCTTTTGTACCTTCCTTGCAGGTACATCAGCTGTAATTTTTTTCAATTATAGTTCATGTTCAATATTATATTAGTTTCAGGTGTGTAGCTAAGTGGTTCAACATTTATATAATTTATGAAGTGATCCCCTGATAAGTCTAGTGCCTAGCTGACACCATATATAGTTATTACAATATTATTGATCATATTGCCTATGCTGTACTTTACATCCCCATGACTATTTTGTAATTACCGATTTGTACTCTGAATCTACTCACCTTTTCATCCATTCACTCAACCCCCGGCCCCATTTGCAACCATCAGTCTGTTCTCTGCATCTATGGATCTGCTTCCATCCTATTTGTTCATTTTTTTTAATTTATTTTTTAAATATGTTTTTATTGATTACAGAGAGGAAGGGAAAGAGATAGAAATATCAATGATGAGAGAGAACCATTGTTTAGTTGCCTCCTGCACATCCCACACTGGGAATTGAGCCTGCAACCCTGGCCTGTACCTTGACTGGGAATCGAACTGTGACCTGGTTCATTGGTCAATGCTCAACCACTGAGCCAGGCCAACCAGAGTCACTTTTTTTTTTTAGTTTACACATATAAATAAAATCATGATATTGGTATTTTATGCAACATTCTCTTCATTAGGTAATTCTTGACTCTAGTTGGCAGTGTTGGCATTTAGGTTCAAATTAAAGTGACTCTCTGGCAATATATCAAGTAAGAAATAATAATAGTGTTTATTGAGTGACTATCACATGATAGGCCCTATTTTTTGGTGCTTTATAGTTGTTTTCTCATTTAAACCTCAGAAATATTTATTATTGCTATCACTGTTTTATTTA
This sequence comes from Murina feae, assembly GCA_004026665.1. Taxonomy (NCBI): domain Eukaryota; kingdom Metazoa; phylum Chordata; class Mammalia; order Chiroptera; family Vespertilionidae; genus Murina; species Murina feae. Next base: position 13,614 of record PVJC01041334.1, on the reverse strand, counting down.
TGAACCACATAAAGCTCATAGGAATTACATGATTGGAAAAGACTCACACATTTGTTAAATTGTGTAGCCAGAATCTGCACTCACACTGTCAGAAGCAAAAGACCGTGACCTCTGCCATGCTGCCTGCCATATGCTACGGTGCCTGGGATCCCAGGATGGAACTGGTACTGCTGTAAATAGCTAGTTATTAACAATAGGAAAAGAGCAAAAGGAAGGCTGGGCATTACAGGCATGTCATTTGGGCAGCTTCACCAAGAAGCTGCAATTTCACAGTCCCCAGGGATCCACCAGCCAGTAAAGGGGAGATGGATGCATGCACAGTGAAGCTGGGGTGACTAAGGATAGCGCCTGCCAGTCATACCTGGAGCAGAGATTGTTGCTCAGAATGGGAGGGACTACTGCAAGCCCATGCAAATGTGGGAATACCTAATCCCCTAGACCAGTGGTTCTCAACCTATGGGTCATGATCCCTTTGGGGGTCAAACGACCCTTTCACAGGGGTCGCCTAAGACCATCGGAAAACACATATTTGTCATTAGAAATGAATATTTCACAATATATAATTACATATTGTTTTTGTGATTAATCACTATGCTTTGATTATGTTCAATTTTTAAAATGAAAATACATCCTGCATGTCAGATATTTACATTATGATTCATAACAGTAGCAACCTTAGAGTTATGAAGTAGCAAGGAACATAATTTTATGGTTGGGGGTCACCACAACATAAGGAGCTGTATTAAAGGGTCTCTGCATTAGGAAGGTTGAGAACCACTGTGCTAGACAAAGGAATTCTCTTTTTTGGCTCTAGACTCATGGGGCACTCATTCCTACTTTTGTGCATTTGCCTGTGTTTCCTCCATTGCCACGTGGCCCTGTGGACCATGCAATGGACTGATGGATTGAAACCAGGAACACAAACCGAGCTAGCCTGATGCTGGTTTGGTTTACTGCAATATGGAAGAGACACTGTGGACACTGGCTCTGATTTTAGTCCCACTAAAAGCAAAATGGGGGGGGCGGGGACTGGGGGAAATGGGACTTTGGAAACTCGGGGATTTAATTCCACACAAATGAAAAATCACTCTTCTGTGCGAATCTTAGAAAATTATTTTTCTTGGGATATCTCTAGAATTCCACTCCCCTGAGCAACAGGTGGGGACCAAGACCCCCCACCTCCACCAGAACCTGTTTTCATCACTTTCAGTCTAGGCTCAGAAGGAGTTAGAACCGAATGGAATGCCATTCCCTGAACACTTACATTCTCAGTGAAATTCCTTTATGTAGCATTTCTTCCTAAATTCAATCTGAAGAGAATGTCCTCTGGTCATTTGTCTAATCAATAAATGTTAAATATGTAGCCCCCCTCATCTCTTTGTTCTGCAGGGCTTCAAGTTGCACAGGGTTAGTTGAACTTTGAATCCTAGAGGTAAAGAATTTTTTTTAAAGGTAAAATGTTGAATTTCATTCATATATAAAATAAGCACAGATTAAATATTTTTTGAAGTATTTTATTTAAATCATTATTAATGAGGGAATCAGATAATGCACAAAATTATAGGAAGTTAAGCAATGTTGAAATAAATTTACAAATAGAAGAAACTGACTTTTTCCCACAGGGGCATAATGGGGAAAATTAATTGAATCTCCCTCTTCCCCTAGACAGAATTGATTTGCATTTCTTTAGACAATAATTATTATTTTGTATTGCTATCCATTATCTATAATTTATAGAGTTGTAAAAAACGTTTCAAAGGCAGTGAAAACCTTAAATCAGATAATCAAGAGGTACAGCTCTAAGCAATTCATAGTTTTCCTACAAGAATGATCCTGAATATAGAGATCCCTGAGGCTGTCCACATGCAAATGGCAGAGAGATTGCTGGTACAAATCTCATCCAACAGAGACTTCTGCCTAAGCCATTCTTGTTTTATTTGTAATATTATAAACACAGTTTCAAATGCAAGGCAAGATGTATCAGTTGTGCTATCAGCTACGTCTGAAAATAATCCAATGAGAGGAAACAATGTAAGGATTTAGAGATTTGTGAGGAGTTATGTCCACAGGAGGAAAAAAGAAGATACAAAGAGATTGCTGGAAAGTAAGCGAGTTCTCATATAGAAAATTATAGATGAGTATGAAAACTGCATGAGAAAGAAAAATGACAAAATATAGTCTGTTTGAGAAATGTCTTCAAAGCTTCCAGGAGACCTAGTAGTAGATGGGCTTTGGAGAACCCTCATCCAAGAGCAAAGGGAGCTGATAATGTTTAGGAAGTTCATTGTCAGCATTTTCTGGGTTTACTGCAACTTATTGGAAAGTCGTCAGGTTGATCATTAGAGAAGCTCTGGCAAGAAGGAGAGACAAGGGGGTATTTTATGAGGCACAATGTGAGGTCATGCTTTGCATTGGATGCCTCTGAAAGATGAAATTAATAGATGACATCCCTAGTGATATTTACACCATGAACTTAGTAAATACAAAACAGTGATTCCCGTGCTGTGTTTTCTGAATATGTCACAAGAGGCTGCCAAGTGGCAAAGCTTGATATCTGTAGTGCTTGGCAGCCTCAACAGAAAGACTTGGAAAGACTCAGTTTTAATGTACAGGGGGTCAGGATGAGGAGGGCTCTGTCTGAGCATCACACAGGGATCAACTTTCATGTTCTGGACCTGCCACTCTGCTGACAGATTGCCCAGTCTCTCACTCATGGACACAGAATCAATTTTCTAGAGAAGTGAGACAAAATTCTGTCCATAGTGCTCCTCTTATTAAAAAGAACACAAATACCCTTCTTTTAAGGATAGAAATATAATAGAAAGGCATATAGGTGAGTATCATTTACATGCTATACTGCTAGAAAATAGTTGTTTATTAGTAACTATGTAAAGTAACTGCTAGTAAATATATTGGTTTAATAGATTGAACATCTCAAGCTCACTTTAAGAAGCAATATACATTTGCTACTGAAATGAGGTTTACGGGACCAAGTAATTTTCTTAGAGCCTTAAAAAGATAATGGGTTTTTATTGATTTTTTAGAGAGAGAGAGGAAGGGCAAGGGAGAGAGAGAAACATCAATGAGAGACATTGATTGGCTGCCTTCTACATACCCCCTAATGGGGATGGAGCCCACAGCCCACCTGTGCATCTTCAGGGAACTGAACCTCCACCTCTCAGTGTGTGGAGTGACACGCAACCAACTGAGCTACACTGGCCAGGGCTTTGTTTTTGAGAGATGGCTTTCTGCCGACACTGACAGGGTAAACAGAAGCAAAGAAATCTTTCCTTGTCAAGGGCCACACCACATCCCTTTCTGATACAGTTTGGGCAATAAAAGGGATGACTTTTGGCTATCTCCTTCTACTCTGCTCCTCTGGAATTATGTGGGGTAGTCTTTAGAAATTAAAATCATGTCTTAGTATGCTTCTAGCATAGTCTCCTTCTCTGGGGACAATGGCAAAAGGAGAAAAATCTGCCTCCACTCAAGGTTGTAAATATTTTAGCTATTCTCTAGTTTACTGACATCACTTTAAGTTAAAAAGTGAAAGTTCTTACCCCATGTTATTTCTCTGTCTGGTTTTCAGTGAAAGCAGCATTATTTTTATGATGTCCATCTCCATATTGCTTCTTTCCTTAGAGTCTCCGTCAGCATATCGGGGTCTCATAGAGACATCTCGTCCACTCCACTCTGCATTTGTTTGCCAAAGGAAGGGTGAATTGGGGAGGAGATAGGAGAATGGAAAATTCCAGACTTAGCCATGAAGATATAAAGCAAGGTTAAGCTGACTAAATTGGGCAGTCTCCAATACAAGCTGTTTGCAGTATAGCCTGTCTTGGGTTTTTATAACAAATAAGTTTTTCCACCTTTCACTCAACTAGCTGTGCGAGTCACCCTTTGAGTCACATCTGAAACCTGTTTTGCTTACTTCAGTATTTTTAAAAATGGATTTCATTGTAGTTGTCATGTTTGGAAACGTATTGTTATTGTTCAAAGCTTTTAGACTATGCACAGAAAAGGTTTGCAAATGAAATTGTAGCTGCTTTGTCGGTGTTCAATCTTTGGGATTTCACACTGGCTTTTAGAAATATGGCTATTGACTAGCTTTCTAAGATAAAATATTCACCTAAACTCACTGACTAAACACAATTCTCACTACATAAGCAAGGCTTTACAAAATGAGTAATATCTCACTTACTACACACAATTCTCCCAACCAGCCTACTGAGAATATTTCTTAAGGTTTTGTAAAATCTCTAGTAATGTCAAAATATTCCTCAATGTTCTTCTCATATTGGGCATATGAGATAAAGAATTCAGTTCTTGTAAATGTTAATAGTCACACTGCCATTACATTTTTCCCTAGTTTTCTTCCTTAAAAGACATTTTAAAAAATATATTTTATTGATTTTTTTTTTTACAGAAAGGAAGGGAGAGGGACAGAGAGTCAGAAATATCAATGAGACAGAAACATCGATCAGCTGCCTCCTGCACACCTCCTACTGGGGATGTGCCCGCAACCAAGGCACATGCCCTTGACTGGAATCAAACCTGGGACTTTTCAGTCCGCAGGCCAAAGCTCCATCTACTGAGCCAAACCAGTTAGGGCTTAAAAGACATTTTAAACTCTTTGTATGAAATAAATGAAGATAAAATGTCATTTAAAAACAAAATAAATAGAAGCCTTCTTGAGATATTTAAAAAATTAAAGTAGAAAGCATGAAATGTGGAACTATGAATCTTACCTATGTCCTCCCTCCTGTGAATGTATAGTAACAGGGAAATGACATTTAGATTCAGGAAGATGTGGGTAGGAATTCTTGATTTTGTAACTTTTAATGATAAAATTACAGGAAACTTAACTAAATTTATTATATAACTTCACTTTTTAAAATGTTTCCTTTTGCATAAAATGGGGAGAATTGTGAAGTTTTCCATGTCCTTGAGGTTGGTGGAGGTAAACGGATAGTGTATATCAGCTCAATGCCCAAGTGTTCCCAAACTAATAATGCAGAGGTGGACTGGAACCTGGGTTTCCTTTCCTTTCCTTTTTTTATTTATTTTTTTTAATTGATTTCAGAGAAGAAGGAAGAGGGAGAGAGAGATAGAAACATCAATGATGAGAGAGAATAATTGATTGTGTCCTGCATTTACTGGGGATTGAACCTGCAACCTGGGCATGAACTCTGACCAGGAATCGAACCCATGACCTCCGGGTTCATAGGTCGATGATAAACTACTGAGCAACACTGGCAGGGCTGGAACCTGGCTTTTCTGATGCCAAAACCACTGTTCTTTCTCTAATACTCTACTAAGTGCAATAATGTATTCTTACCATTATGAGGAAGTCATGGTAATAGAAAAGAATCTTACGTCTAACCCTGTCCTTTTTTTTGTTCATTTATTTGAATTTTCAGTCATATATGTGGGAAACAAAAGGCTCCCTCTGACTTTCTGAATGCCTTCCTAGCTAATCTAATAAAAGAGTAATATTAAAGTTGACCATTTCTACAGCACACCTAAGCCACACCCACCAGCCAATCAGAGCGGCTGTATGCAAATTAACCCAGCCAAGATGGAAGCTGGCAGTCACGGAGCTGGAGTAAGCAGGAGGCTTCCATTGCACCAGGAATAAACTGTCTGCTGGCCAGCTGGGCTTCTCCCAGCTCCAGGCAACATTGTTGCAACATAGTTGCAATTACAGAAACCTCGGAGCTGAAGCAAACAGCAGGCTTACGTTGCACCAGCAATGGAGGAAACTGCCTGCCGAGAGTCTACTAAGGCAACATTATTTCAATTACAGAAGCCACAGAGCTGAAGCCAACAGGAGGCTTCATTACCTGCCTAGGCCTTGGCTTAAAGGAACAGTGTATCAATTATGGAAGAAATATAAACCCCAGAAACCTGCTTCCAGCCAGCCTTGCTGGGATGTTGAGTCAATGAGAGCTGTGGGCAGCCTGAAAGCATGAAAACAGCCTTCGGGCCCACACCCAGGCTGGCCACACCCCAGTGGAGTGAGGGATCCCACTGGGGGGCTTGGCCAGCCTGCAAACAGCCATCAGCCCCTCACCCAGGCTGGCCAGGTACCCCAGTAGGAACCCAAAACCTGAAGGGACTGTGGGAAGCTTGAAAATTCCCCTCAGCTCCTCAACCAGGCTGGCCAGGCACCCCAGTAGGGACCCAAAACCTGAAGGGGCTGTGGGCAGCCTGAAAACACTCCTCAGCTCCTCACTCAGGCTAGCCACACCCCAATGGGGTGAGGGTCCACACTGGGGGGCTTGGCCAGCCTGCAAACAGCCATCAGCCCCTCACGCAGGCTAACCAGACATGCCAGCAGGTGGACATCCCCCGAGAGGTCCCAGACTTTGAGAGGGCACAGGTCAGGTTGAGGGACCTCCCAAGTGCACAATTTTTTGTGCACTGGGCCCCTAGTAAAATATATTAAAGAAAAATAAAATTACATATTTTAGGTTACATACAAGCAACATTTTTAGGATATTTTTGCCTTATACATTAGAAAGTCAGGAGAACAAAAAGAAAAATTTAAGTGCAGTTGAGCAATCCAAAATGATTGAGATAAACCTCTTGTATTCTTTCCTTCAAAGGATATGCATTAACATAAGCAGTACTGGCTCCATGACTAAAATACGTATTTACATCATGAAGATAATGGGGTAGACCTGTTTATCAACAATAAAGGTTTGAGCAAAGATATCCCAGGAACTCAAGTCATTCAGAGTAAACCTATTTTAAATTGGAACCACTTAAATCTGAACAAGGACATTATATCAATTATGATACCTTAAAAATTAATAAGACATGTGGATGGCTACTTACTCTATGTAAGGCAGTATGCTAGGATTTGGTAGTGATTAAGGTAAAAAATGATCATTATAGAGTTTACAGTCATGAATTTCGTGCTATCAGGTGCATGGTCTCTGAATCATAAATTTTCACCTTATTAGGTGTGTACATATTTAGGGTTATTGTAATTTATCATCCCTTTTACTTTAAATGTTCCTTTATGTCATGTTACACTCCATCTTGAAGCCCATTTTGTTTTATATTAATATAACCACTTATGCTTTTCTATGCTTACTTTTTGCATGGGTTACCTTTATTTCATATTCTTTTATTTTCAAACTAGAGGCCTGGTGCATGAAGTTCATGCAAGGGTGTGTGTGTGTGTCCCTCAGCCCAGCCTGAAGCCTCTCCAATCTGGGAACCCTCAAGAGATGTCCAATTGCCCGTTTACGCCCACCAGGATTGGGCCTAAATGGGCAGTTAGACATCCCTCTCACAATCCAGAACTGCTGGCTCCCAACCATTCGCCTGCCTGCCTGCCTGATTTCCCCTAACCACTTCTTTCTGCCAGCCTTATCACCCCCTAACCACTACCCTGGCTGCCTGATCGACACCTAACTGCCCTCTCCTGTTTGCCCAATTGCCCCTAACAGCTCTCCCCTGCTGGCCTGGTCCCCCCGAACTGCCCTCCCCTGCAGACCTGGGTCCCCCCCTCCAACTGTCCTCTCGTGCAGGCCTGGTTGTCCTCATTTGCCCTCCTCTGCCAGCCCAGTCACCCCTCACTGCCCTCCCCTGCAGGCCTGGACCCCCCCAACTGCCCTTCCCTTCAGGTCTGGTCCCCCTCAACTGCCCTCCCCTATAGGGCTGGTTGACCCCAAATTGCCCTTCTTTGCAGGCCTGGTTCCTCCCAACTGCCCTCCCCTGCTGGCCATCTTGTGTTTTGGAGTGATGGTCTATTTGCATATTACCTCTTCATTGTATAGGATTATTTGGGTTTTTATATGTAAAGTGTATTCCTATGGGGATCACACAGCTGGGTCTTGGTTTTAAGCAACAGATTCTGACAATTTCTGGTTTATTTGGCTTGTTATTTATATTAAATGTAATTATTGATATTTTAATTTAAAAACAGCATCTTGCTATTTGTTATCAATTATTCCTTTTAATTTTTGACTACCTGTCCCCCCCCCCCCGCAACTTTATTGGAGTTGTTGGATACTTTTTAATAGTCTGTATTATTTGTAGTGGGGTTCTATACCTCATTATTTTATTGATGATTTTTCTAGGGCAGTGATTCACAATCAGGGATGACTATGCCTCCAGTGTACTTTAGTCAATGTCTGGAGACACGTTTTGTTTTTAAAAATGGGAATGTGGAGGGGCTGCTATTTGCTGCTAGTCAGTAGGGGCCAGGATGATGCTAAGAATCCAACAAGGCATTGGAGAGACCTCTGCAACAAAGAATTATCCCTCCCAAAATGTCAGATCTGCCCTGGCTTAGACACCCTGCTAACATTGTACCACTTTCCACTTCCAACTTCATACCTGGCCCCTCCCATTTCTTGCATAATGTGTCTTTTTCTCTGACTGCTGTTAAATTTTCTATCTTTAGTTTTTTGCATTTGACTAAATTTGGTTTGAAGCTATAGTATTCATATCATCCATGTACTTTTTTTAATAAAACTTGATATGTAAGGACTTAGATTACTGGGCAAGGTATAGACTTATAGTTTTGTCAATTTCCCTTTGTATTATTTTTATTATATTTTATTGATTTTTTACAGAGAGGAAGGGAGAGGAATAGAGAGTTAGAAATATCGATGAGAGAGAAACACCGATCAGCTGCCTCCTGCACACCTCTCACTGAGGATGTGCCTGCAACCAAGGTACATGCACTTGACCAGAATCGAATCTGGGACCCTTCAGTCCGCAGGCCAACACTCTATCTACTGAGCCAAACCGGTTAGGGCTCCCTTTGTATTCTTAACCTTTTTTTTTTTTTTTTGCTTCTGTTTTCTTTTATGTTGTGGAAAAATTTACACAGACTTTTCCCCTCTGCATTAAACATTTTTACAATGGAAAGTTTCTTTTTTTTTTCCTTTAAATCATTTTATTTTCAGTCTACTCTGATATTAGTATTATAATTTCTATGTTTTTTTTTTCTTTTTAAGTTTCATAGACTTACACATGCCTTAGTTTAAAAATATTTCTGCTGCCTTTCATCCCATTGATGTTTTGCTCTCCATTCTTGATGGGTACAATGAGAAGTCTGCATCTGGAAGAGGCCTTCTTGCAGCAGGCTAACACTCTGCTTTTGAACTTCTAGCCTCCAGAACTGTGAAAAATGAGTTTTTATTGTTTATAAGCTAATGATTGCATGCTACGTCAGTCTGAATAGACTAAGACACTCCCAATTGATGAAAAAATACAAATAATTTAGTAGAAAAATAAGTAATAAACAAAGCCAAAGATTTCCAGAAAATAAAATGCAAATTGTGAATGAACATTTGAAAAGATGCTAAGCCTCATTAATAACTATGTAACTGCAGTTTAAATTTAAACTTCAAAAATTTGCCATTTTTCACCCATCATATTTTAAAAACTTAAACTACTGAGGATAATCAGTGCTCATAAGGACTTGGGTAGACAAGTACTCTCATTCTTTTTTTTGTGTGTGGCAGAAACATAAACTGCTACTGATATTCTGAGCAATCATTGAAGAAACTTTCTATTTAGGGAAAAGAAATGCAATTACCTTTTAACATAACAATTCTCCTTCTTACAGTTTGCCCTGCAAAGAAAAAAAGTGTGTGTGTGTGTGTGTGTGTGTGTGTAAATGGGCATTAATAGCAAGCATTTTTGTATGATAATATTCTAGAAAAACCTAAATATCTATCAATAGAGGAAGAGTTACATGAATTGTGGTACTGTGGAATACTATACAAAGGATTAAGGCAGAAAAGGAGATGAAAAAATATTTAATAATAGTGTTAAATAAAATGGAAGTAGAGCAATATATGTGTCCATTAAAATGGTCCTAAATATTTGTGTATATTTTTGTGTGTGTATATCTTATCTAAAAAAGAGTAATATTGAAATTGATCATTTCTACAGGAGGCCTAAGCCACGCCCACCAGCCAATCAGAGAGGCTGTATGCAAATTAACCCAGCCAAGATGGAGGCTGGCAGTTACCGAGCTGGAGTAAACAGGAGGCTTCGGTTGCACCAGGAATAAACTGTCTGCCTATGCCGCCTGGGCCTCTCTCTGCTCATGGCAACATAGTTGCAATTATAGAATCCACAGAGCTGAAGCCAACAGGAGACTTTGTTACCTGCCTAGGCCTCAGCTTAAAGCAACAGTTTAAATTATAGAAGATAAATAAACCCCAGAAACCTGCTTCCAGCCAGCCTTCCTGGGACATTGGGTCAATGGGAGCTGTGGGCAGCCTGAAAGCCTTAAAACAGCCCTCAGCCCCACACCCCAGCTGCCCAGGCACCCCAGTAGGGACCTGAACCCTGAAGGGTCTGTGGGCAGCCTGAAAACGCCCCTCAAGTCCTCACCCAGGCTGGCCACACCCCAATGGGGTGAGGGTCCACACTGGGAGGCTTGGCCAGCCTGCAAACAGCCATCAGCCCCTCACCCAGGCTGGCCAGGCACACCAGCAGGTGGACATCCCCTGAGGGGTCCCAGACTGCGAGAGGGCACAGGCCAGGCTGAGGGACACCCCAAGTGCACAAATTTTTGTGCACTGGGCCCCTAGTATATTTATAAATATGCAGGCAATTATCTGAAAGGAAACACCACATTCTTATCAATGTTTACTTTGAGGGAGAATAATAGTTTGAAGGGTTCAGAAGCACATAGGAAAAATGTTTTAGAGACTCTTGTATTACTTGAATATTTGTTTTAATGAGAATGCATACAAATATTTATTGCATAACTAAATATTTAGCAACCCAACCAAACACACAAAAATAATAAACCCCAAAAGTATGTGATGCAAACACCTAAGTTGTTAGTTACACTGAGGGGCCAAGATTCAGGGCCCTGGCTTCATCTTCCATAGTTTCCTGATTGCTCCACACTGTTACGGATTCTAGTTGGGATAAATGCATTTTCTTCCCAGTTGCCAGTTATGGAATTGGAGACTGAGCACATTTATATTATTACACAAACATAGTTTCTCAGACAAAAAGCGTGTTCAAGACCCTTCACTTTGTAGAGAACAAAAACATTTTTTTTGTTACTCCACGTTTCTCCAACTGCTCCTGGGCCCTGGGGAGCCAAATTTTTTGTTTGTTTGTTTTATGTCAGATAATGTTTCTATTATGTCCCTTTTCTCTCCTACCTTTTGTCTACTTTCACAGCCCACTCTGATCCTGCAGAATAACCTAGAAGGAGTGTTGTAACGTCTCCTACTTCAAACGCAGAGCCTTCTGTGTGAAGATCTGAGCTATCAGTATCAGGTTGCCTTAGGAAAGTGTTCATTCACCTGCTATAATTTCCTTTTATGATATTATTAATGACATGATTTTCATGTTGTAATTGCATTTCCTTTGTGCAAATTCTGTTCTTTTACACCCAGATTAGCAAAATGGATATGTCCCTCCCTTCTAAGTTTCTTTCTCCTTCATACTTCCATCGCCCCTCATTGGTGTGCTCCTTTTATCAACACACCTTCTGATTCTCACCTGATTGCTCATGTAACGCACTCTGCATGTCAGGAGCCTGGACACATTCATTGATCAAAGGGGCAACTTCACTGGTTATTTTACCTATAAATTTAACAAATGCTGAGGGCCTGAAACTACACTTGGTATTCTACTTTCAGGGACCCATTCATACATTTCTCACCACGATCTCACTGCCACCTGTTTTCTTTCTCTCTCCCCACTAAGCATCCATCTGTGGTCCTATTATACTGTTTCCTATTGGACACATGCTGCTCCAGACTATGCATCCAGCCAAGTTTAATTATTATACTCAGACCCTCTCTCCAGGACGATGATGCCTCAATGATTTTGCCAATGTGCCATCTCCTTTCAACAATGTGCATGTTTTCATCTTGTCTCTGTTAGTTTTGCCTCTTTGATCTCGCCTCCTCCCCCTTTGTGTGTGAAGAATGATGATAGTAAAAAATGAGACCAGGTGAAATGTTACCCTTTCCATTACACATGTCTTCTTCTGCATCTTTTTTGTGCAATGTAGTTTAGGGGTATAATAAGGTCTTAGTGTTGATGATGATTCAACATCCTTGAAATCTACAAAATAACTGAAGTGGCTTCTTTCTTGCCCTTTGAGTAAGTAAAATTAGTGTTGCCTAAATACTAATGACCATTTTTATTTCTGCCAAAGAGACACAAACAGAATGAGCAGAGATATTCTTTAAAATGATCTCTCATACACATTTGAGTAAAAATCCAAAAAGATATTACCTCTCTGGTATGCAAAATAATGACCCCCCCAAACATATCCATGCCGTAAACCAGTGCCCTCTCACAGTCTGGGGCTCCTCAGGGGATGTCCTCCTCCTCGGGGGATCAGGCCTAAGCTGGCAGACATTCCTCTGGCAGCCCGGGGGCCCTCGGGGGATGTCCACTTGCCAGCTGGGAGCAGGCCTAAGCTGCAGTCAGACATCCTTAGCGCTGCTGGGGAGGCAGCCACCAGCCTGGCTTGTGGCTGAGCAGAGCTCCCCCTGTGGGAGCACACTGACCACCAGGGGACATCTCCTGCATTAAGTGTCTGCCCCCTGGTGGTCAGTGTGTGTCATGGTGACCAGTCATTCCCAGTTGTTCTGCTGTTAGGGTCAATTTGCATATTACCTTTATATTATATAGAATAGAGGCCTGGTCCACAGGTGAGCACCAGTTGGTTTGCCCTGAATGGTGTCCCAGATCAGGGTTGGGGTTCCCACTGGAGTGCCTGGCCAACCTGGGTGAGGAGCTGATGGCTGTTTGCAGGCTGGTCACATCCCCTACAGGGTGGGAGGGGACCCTGTTGGGCTGCCTGGTCAGCCTGGGTGAGTGGCTGAGGGCTGTTTTCAGGCTGCCCACAGCCCCCTCAGGATGTGTGTGTGGGGGGGGTCCCACTGGGGTGCCTGAACAGCCTGGGTAAGGGTCTGAGGGCCATTTTCAGGCTGGCCACACCTGTGGGCTGAAAGCAGGTATCTGGGATTTATTTATCTTCTATAATTGAAACTTTGTGGCCTTGAGCAGAGCTCAGGGCCAGCCAGGGCAGGCAGGAAGCTTAGCTTCCTCCATTGCTGGGGCAACCCAAGCCTCCTGCTTGTTCCAGCTCTGTGGCTGCAGCCATCTTTGTGATGGAGTGAGGGAGTGATGGTTAATTTGCATATTAATCTTTTATTAGCTAGGACTAGGGGCCCGATACACAAAAATTTGTGCACTCGGGAGGTCCCTCAGCCTGGCCTGTGCCCTCTTGCAGTCTGGGACCTCTCTGGGGATGTGCACCTGCTGGCGTGCCTGGTCAGCCTGGGTGAGGGTCTTATGGCTATTTACAGGCTGGCCAAGCTCCCCAGTGTGGACACTTACCCCATTGCGGTGTGGCCAGCCTGGGTGATGGGCTGAGGACCATTTTCAGGCTGCCCACAGCCCTTTCAGGTTTTGGGTCCCTATTGGGGTACCTGGCCAGCCTGGGTGAGGGGCTGAGGGTTGTTTTCAGGCTTTCAGGCTGCCCACAGCTCCCATTGACTCAACATCCCAGCAAGGCTGGCTGGAAGCAGGTTTCTGGGGTTTATTTATCTTCTTCTTTTTTTTTTTTTTTGGTTGCATAGGCTTTTTTTTTTTTTT
>PVJC01041333.1:0-15398 GCA_004026665.1 Murina feae | reverse complement strand
CCTTCCTTTCCCGCTTCCCGGTGCCGCCAAGGGGTCTGGGAGCTGCCAAGCAGGACCCCGGCCCCTGCAGCCTTGCTTTCCCATTCCACGATGCCTCTCCAAGGGCCTGGGAAGCCCACCAAGCAGGCTGCCGACCCTGCCGCCTCTTACCCGCTTCCCGGTGCCCTCCAACCCTGCCGCCTCTTTCCCATCACGGGTCCTGGGTCCTGCGCTGTCCCGCCCTGTAGCCGCTCTGTGCACTCGGGAGGTCCCTCAGCCCGGCCTGTGCCCTCTCGCAGTCTGGGAGCCCTCGGGGGATGCCCACCTGCTGGCGTGCCTGACCAGGCTGGGTGAGGGGCTTTAAGGCTGCCCACAGCTCCCATTGACCCAACGTCCCAGCAAGGCCGGCTGGACGCAGGTTTCTGTTCCTTTAAGCTGAGGTGGGCTGAGGTAAGGAAACCTCCTCTGCTTCACCTCGCAGCGCAGCGTCTATAATGAGACTTTGTAACTCTTAGTAAGACAGGTCAGGCTGCTGTTCCCTTCAGCTCCCGAGGATTCTATGATTGTTACATTATTGAAACATGTTTCGGAGCCTGCCCGCCAAGGGCCGAAAACAGTATCGCTTTCGCTCCTGCTGCAACGGACGCTGCCTAAATGTTTACTCAGGTCCCTGAGTGGCGGCCGCCATGTTGGCTAGGCTAATTTGCATACAGCCACTCTGATTGGCTGGTGGGCATGGCTTACCCTGTCTCGGAGAAACGGTTAATTTTACTATTTCGCTTTTATTAGTTTAGATATGAACTTATGGACAGTTTAAACAGAATGATTCCACTATGAAACCTAAAAAAAGACAGACCACAAAATCCTTTTGAAATTGTTTACATTTTTATTATCTTCAATTGTACTCTGTTTCCATACATTTTTTTGATTTTATGACTCTAAAATACATTACATTTTTAATATTATTTTATCTCCTCCAATGAATGAGTGAATAACATCACCATTAACAATTAACTACATTTTAATAGTACCTGTTTCCTATAAGTTTGGAAATAGAGATCTTTTCAGGCTAAACCACAGCAAAGAAAGAGAAAATAAATGTCTAACTTCATTATAGCCCTCAAGATGGTGAGCTCTTTGGCTGGAGTATTATGCTTCCTTGGTCTAACTATCGGCATTGATCTCCGTGTGGATTATTTAGCTTTGTTCTGCTCCATTTCAAAACACTGTGCCCTTCCAACTGTTCGTCCCTCAAATACCTGTCATTGGTTAGAAGGAAAATGAGGGAAGGGTGTGGATGGTTTCATAGAAAAATAATACAATTGTTCAATGTTATTAAATTCAACTCAATTCAATTTAACAAAAATTTAAAGAATTCTATGCCAGGAATATAAAAACGTGAGCCATAAAATGGAGCTTAAAGGTGTTATAATTTATTAGCAGATACAGATATATAAAGAGAAATAATACAGTTTAGTAGTAAACATAATAACAGAAAAACATTTTAAGGCATAAGAGAGTGATAATTATCTTAGGGGGAAATAGGAAAGAAGACATATTTATGAAGTTCAATAACTCTAAACTATAAATGAATTCATCTGATATTTAAGATATTGAAAGGAGTTTTAGGGATTAGATGAGGTACCTTCTGAGCAGAAAGAGTAGCAGACCCAAAGTGCATTGAGGTCTGCATGTCAGAACACCATAGCATTTAGTATTGATAGAACGTATGTTTTGAGGAAGAGGGAGACACTCAATTCTACTGAGACTTTTTTTTTAACTTTTGAGGTATCTCATTCTGCTGGGTTTATACTCCCAATGAAAATCTCCCTAGAATCCTCATCTACCCATGGAATCTCATGTTCCTAGAAAAAAAAATATGTAGAGGGGCCATACTGAGTAAAATTACATTATTTATAACTGGGGTTCCCTGATAAAATGTGTTCGATAAGAGATCAACTGAAGGACTTGTATCATGCATATGAGCATAATCAATGGACACAAGACACTGGGGGGTAAGGGAGGAGGGGAGAAGGTCAAGGGGAAAAATGGAGACTTATTTAACACTCTTTGTAATACTTTAAGCAATAAAACAAAATTTAAAAAAATATTCTAATTTAAGACCTGTAATGAAAGTCATCTGAGACAATCCTTATCTGCAATTACAAGTTTTTTTTCCAATTAAAAAAATTATAATAATGGAATAAAAAAATCACAAAATACAGAGAAAATTACAGAGTGTGTAAACTTTGAATACCTTATCTAAGCTATTCACTTAGCAATTTTCCCTTGCACCACACCTTCATTCTCACCTGGATTTTGCAGCATACCACCTCCTGAAAAGGAGAGCTCATGATGCATGTGAATTAACGATGACACTGTTAAACCCTCATCAATCACTTTTCTCTCTAAAAATAGCCCCTCTTAACACCATCACCATAATGTTTTTGTGCTTATAGCAATGGATATCTAACATGAGAAGCTTTTTGGTGTTGAAACAGATCAATAATATTCCCAGGCTTTTGGTTCTCTTCTTAATCTAATTGACTTTATAAGGAAACAGGTTTTCTATGGTGACCTGGAGACCTTCTTTTGTATGCTATGAACACTTGGGTGGTCAGAAATGGCATGTTACCATACAGACTGCATGGGCAATGCTTGATATTGTGTGACTCAGATTTTGGTGGAATGTCCTGCAATACCTCCTGAAGCAAAGATAGACATCCTGATAAATATTTGTTGCATGCAGTTTTTCTTCTATATTTTATGGGAGATTTCTTCAAGACCATATCTCCATATTCCTAGTTTCAGTAACATGCAAGTCTATCTTGCCCCCCTTTTAAGGTATAGCTGCCAGTTTCTGTCTGCACTGATAACACTTATCTATACTACTAAGAGGGTGATATGTTAATCAGACCTGATAGATAGACCAGACATCTTCCGGATGTCATTCTGGACATCCTTCCTGATAAAGTCAGGGCCTGGGCAAAGCAGAGGGGTAGGGGTGACCAGGGGGTCCCCAGTGCCTGTGGATGGTCCTGGTGAAGCTGCCCGGGGTCCTGGGTGTCTGCAGCTGGCCAGAGGGAGGGAAGCCCAGGTCCCGGGTGCCTATGGCCAGCCAGAGGAGGGAAGGTTGGGACCCAGGAATGGGGGCTGAGGCAGAGGTGGTTAGGAGAGATGAGGCCAGCAGGTGAGCAGTTAAGGGTGATCAGGTAAGCAGACAGGCAGGCAAGTGGTTAGGATCTAGAGGTCCCGGATTGTGAGAGGGTACAGGCTGGGCTGAGGGACCCACCCCACCCCATTCACCAATTTTATGCACCAGGTCTCTAGTATGTAAATAATAAACTTTGTGAATTCCTTTTGGCTCATTATCTTCTCACTGGGTGAATCTACAGACATGTAGCAAGAAAACCTAGCAACAGCCACCATGATACAATTCATACTTCAAAGGGTGCTGGACCACTTCACAGACTTAATAGTCAGTTCTAAGGTCCATAGGAAATACCACTCCCTCCCTCCCTGAGGGAGAAATTATATTTGGAGGCACAATTATTGTGAATTTCCAAATAATCTTACAAAATACCCTCTATGGCCCAGCCAGTATGGGTCAGTGGTTGAGTATTGACCTATGAAACAGGAGGTCACAGTTCAATTACTGGTCAGGGCAAATGCCCAGGTTTTGAGCTTGATCCCCAGTGTGCGGTGTGCAGGTGGAAGCCAATCAATAATTCTCTCTCATCATTAATGTTTCTATCTCTCACTCCCTCTCCCTTACTCTCTGAAATGAATAAAAGTATATTTTTAAAAATATCTTCTATGAAGTAAACATATATACATTCTATTGTATATTATGTTAAATTGTGTTTAACATTAATACCTATTGGACACATATATCAGCTACTATTGTAAAAGTTTTATGCACATGGGAGATTGGCTGGGAGAGTGCACTGACCTCCAGGGGGAAGCTCCTGCATTGAGCATCTACCCCCTGGTGGTCAGTGCACAACATAGTGACTGGTGGACTGATCATTCTGGTCATTCTGGTCATTCTGGTCATTTGGTCATAATGGTTGCTTAGGCTTTTATACATATATAAATAGTATTTATAAGAGTTTTTATTTAAGTAATGCTTTTGTATGCAGACAAAAGTTTATTCTTATAGTTGTCATTAGTAGAATATTATCTAAAATTATGTTTTCCAAGATATTAAGATTTTTTTAATTAAATGTAAAACAAATTTTGCTATGAAAACTACAATAAATTCAATGTAGAATTTCTGTTTATCCATCAAGCATAATAAAATATTTGGCTCCCAAAAGTCTTGACAGAATTCACCAAACGATAGAACTGATAAATAGTAAGAGATGAATACTTACCAATGACCAGTCTAGAAACATATATGATATATTTTATATGGAACATTTTATTGTGTATATAAAAGAGATAAAGTGTTTAAATTCTTGAATAGTAAGAAATAGCAATGAGGAATTGTGAATTACATGAAAAGAGTTATCCTTTAATATTTTGTGTTGACTTTTGTAATTCTTCATAATATAAATTTTATAAAATCTCAAACCTGAAAATTCAAAAGGGAACATACACAGGATGAAATTTTGTTATTGTCTATCTCTGCTTTATAGTGAATGCATAAAGTCATACTAATTTACATGAATATAACAAATAACTTAGTTACATTCTTTGAAAATTGACAGAATTCATTTTACATATTTTTATTCATTTGTTCCAATTTATGAGCTGCAACCCATGGCCTCTGAGAAGATGTGCATGATAAAATTATCAGAAAACAAATTATAAATAGTAATCAGTGACCCGTTGCTTAGCCACTGAACTTTATCAATGGCATGACCCAAGATCCCAGGCCCGAAGGCCAATCAACTTGTACTCTGTCAGTTCATAAGGCAAAGTAATCTCTAAGTACAATCCCCTACATAAAGAACTACCAGACTTTAGTTTGATGAAGCTGAGACTTACTTACTGCTATCTGTAGAGGCCATATAACATATATAATGTGAAAACACAAAATTTACTACAGTGATCTTATGAAAACTAGTCTATGCACTTAATGTATTTATTTATACAAATAAATACAATTTGATAATTCCTATTTCTATTCTGAAAATAAGTTTATGTCAGAAAATATCATTTAAGTTTAATAAATATTTTATACTGAAAGAATTAATCTAAGGGCAATTGGCTTGAAGATTGTAATGAATTAGAATCTTAGCTATTACATTTTCCACATTTCAATATAGTGACTAGGAATCTGAGAAAACACAAGACAGCTACTTAAAATTTTTTAAATAAAAGGAAATACTTGCTTTTTATCTGTAATGTATAACTACAGATACTTTTCATCCTATTTTCCTCCATATGTTTTTGATATTTACAGCACTTTGATGTTATTTAAGAAGTGGACTGTACATTGAGAGCCACATTCTCATAAATAATTGAGGGAGCCCTGGCTCAGTGGATAGAGCATTGGCCTGCAGACTAAAAGGCCCCATGTTTGATTCCAGTCAAGGGCATGTACCTTGGTTGCAAGCTCAATCCCTGAACCTGGGGGCGGGGGTTGGGGGAAAGGAGGAGGGTGTGTGCATGGGGAACAATCAATGTGCTTCTCTCACATCAATGTTTCTCTCTCTCTGTCTCTACCTTTCCCTCCACTCTCTCTAAAAATCAATGGAAAAATATCCTTGGGCAAGGATTAAAATATATATGTATAAAAAATAAGATAAGAGACAATGCTTTTCAAGAGAAAGAAAGAACAGGGAGACAGAGAAAATCAAAACAATTGTTCAAGACCTTTGAAAAAAAGTGTATTTAAGTAAAAGTGTAATATGAATTAGATAAAAACAGAATACAACATTGTGAATAAACTCAAAGTTTAAAAAGAGTTCTATAAATCTTCAGAATGTGTACTTTCATGTACGGAAAACTGTTGACATATTACAGTTAGAATTATTTTTGGAATAAGCTATGAAAAAATCTATCCTAAGTCAGACAATGTTCATATGGAGAGGCAAAGCACTCAGGATAATCAACTCAATATTAAAGGAGAACAAACCAAATCTTACAGTCACTGTACAGCTACAGTAATGAAGACAGTATGGTACTGCCTAAACAGTAGACAAATAAATCAATGAAATAGAATAAGGAATCCAGAAATAGATCCAAATAAATATACTTAACTAATATTTGAAAAAGGGAAAAGGAAATGCAATGGAATAAAGATAATTTTTGCAAATTATCTTTGAAAAACTGGACACCCACTAGCAAAAAAAAAATGAATCTAGACACAGACCTATCACTCTTTTAAAAATTAGCTAAAAACATATCATATACCTAAATACAAAATACAGAGTTATAAAACTTTTTCAAAATAACAGAATGGCCTTACGTAAGATGATGACATTTTAGACACACACCAAAAATACAATACTTAATAGAAATAATTTATAAGCTGGAATTCATTAAAATTATAAACTTTTGCACTGTATAAGGTCCTGTCTGTCAAGAAAATAAGAAGATTCAGCAAATACTGGAATTAATATTTGCAAAAGATACATACTACAAAGGACTGTCATCTAAAACAGACAAAGAACTCTTAAAACCTAACATTAAGAAAACAACCAACCCAATTTAAAAAGAAAAAGAAAAAGAAATACAACAGGCCAAATACCTAAAGAGACAACTCACCAAAGAATATACACAAATGGCAAATAAGCATTTGACAATATGTTCCATACCGTATGGTATCAGTAAAATACAAATTAAAATAAGAATGAAATTACATGCTCAAATTCCAGTGTAACTCTTGAGACGAGCATGTTCAAAATAGAACTGAAACATTAAAAAGCAGCTAGGAGCCCCGGCTGGTCTGGCTCAGTGAAGAAAGCATCGACCTGCAGACCTAAGAATCCCAGGTTCAGTTCCAGTCAGGGGCACATGTCCTGGCTGTGGGCTTGATCCCTGATGGGAGGCATACAGGAGGCAGCCCATCAATGATTCTCTGTCATCATTGATGTTTCTCTCTCTCTCCTTCTCCTTTCCTCTCTGAAATCAATAAAAACATATTTTTTAAAAGAGAGGCTATGAAAATTGAAATGACGTTAGAATCCTGGTCCATAGAAGGTAACATAGACTTGAGGTCTAAACCGAACCAAGTTGATTGTCTGCTAAAACAAACAAGTAAAAATTAACAACCTCCAGAGGATAATAGGAATGATAAACTCACACTGTAGTTTTAAAATTTTTAACATAAAACCAAAATTTCATGGCATGCAAATAACCAGAAATGTTACAAATTCCAAAGAGAAAAATAATGGATGTTAACTTCAAAGGGGCCCAAATGTTGAAATGACAAGTCAACTTGAACTGAATTATTGATTTCTCTATTGCACAAAGAAAGAACAGTAAACAAGTAGGATATTCCCTTTTACAGTAATATCAATTAGCTATTTTGAAACTGCTTTCTGTTAGTTTCAGGTTTGAGCAAATGATTAAACATATTGACAGCAATGAGAGCCATTTCTCTCTTTTGGGAATTGAAAATATCCGTATGAACTCATGGTTTTTAAGAAAGAGAAAAATGAATAGATATTAAAATTATTTATGACATATTCCCTTTCTCTGCCCACTAAGAAGGCCTAGATGCAATGACACAGGTAGCAATGAGCACACCAAACACCCTGATCTTGGTTTCTAAATACCATTTTCCACTAAAGGTTGTGGGCATTTTTAGAGAAAGAGCTGATTCCATAACTAGGATATGGAAATTAATAAGTATGCCTGAAATGTCTTATACTCTCTTCAATAAGGAAGCATGCAAAGAGTAAAGGGGACAAACAAAAAAGACACATAGTCAGATTTAAAAGGGCCCTACTAAACAAATTTGACATAAATTTTTGCATTAATAGAATATAATCCATTGCATAGACTAAAAATCCATGGACCATATTATTATAAATAAATAATTCTTTACAGTTTATCAAGCATTCATCATTTTTAATTGGAGGTATCTATTTACTCATAGTGGTGAAAATGAAATTTCCTACAATATGTTTTGAGTCTCTAAAACATATGCTACTAAAGTATATGAATATAGTAATAGTATATAAACATATAGTATGAGCTTTATAAATACTTGTGAAGTCTAGGAATGAAATATAGTAAGAAAAACAAAAGGTATTACATTTATTCAATGGTATTAGTTTCAATACATTATGCTATTTTTAATTTATAATAAATGTAGCAACAATTTATCCAAACTACATTTTTATAACCTTTTGAGTAACAGATTACATAGTCAACCATATAAAACTCTACTCTAAGCAGCATCCTCTGCTTCCTGATATTTTACATGACAAAGTTCCCAAATATTTCACAAGGGAATCCCATAACAGAGAAAATGAGACACACTCACTGCCAGAAACGGGACACGAGGGAGCTCACTAAGACATTCATACATGTGAGTTACAGCAAATTAAGCTAAATGAAGACCTGCCACATAAGGCATCACATCTACTGATTGCATGTGAGTGATCTGGATGAATTGCAAGCTATCGCCTACTCACTTGACATCAAACCAGGAAATAGCAATGTTTGCTTCTATTTCCTATGTCAATAAAGAACAAAATCTGAGTGCTTTCTTAAAGTTTCCGTTATATTTTCAAACAATATACATTGTACACTGTTGATTACCTTCATTTTAAAGATCAGGTTCCCCAAAATTGGATCATAAGCTCACCCATTTGTTAACCTAGATGAGTAAAAAACATTAGTGTGTTCTTCTTGTTTCAATTTGTAATGATTATTTCTTCCTGATTTCTATATTTTTCAAATAATCATATTACTTATTGGAATTTAATATGCTCATTCAGAAAAATAAATGACAAAAGAGTCAGTTAGGCAAGTTTACTAATCTGGTTATCCAATACCAACTAAAGCATTGCTGCACTAACTCTCAGCCTCAGCTGCTCTTTTTCTCTCTGCTAACTGACCTTTTTCAGTTCCCTGCGAGGAAGTGAATGTTTCAACTGCAAACTTTGAAGTCAACATCACAGCTTTACCTTTTATACTGAACACCTTAATCTGTTCAAGTTCTGTTATGTCAGATACCATATTTGGGAAACAAAAGTAAGTAACTCAATTTATGTGCATTTGAAACCTTATAGCTTTTCATGCCGCATCTCCTGTTATCTTTTACTGATATATCCTCACAGAGTGTAAGTGTGAAATAATGGGAAGTTCCTTGGGTTTTATGAATCAAGGACCAAATTCCAAGGTTAAGCAAATTAGGTAAAGCAAACTCCTTAGTACCAACAAATGAAGCAAGGACTATCACATCTGTGTGCCTGAGTTTTCTCTCTCTTAAAGTGAAAGTGTTCAACTAGACAATCCCCAAAATTTATTATATATTTGAGTGTGAAATGTGTATGTTCATTTAAGTAAAATAAAAATAAAGACAAGCAAAATGAGAATAAAGGTCTATGTATGAGACTCCAGTTAGGATAGTTTGAGTTCAGGTATTAATTTTCCCACTTGTCCTATTACATAGAACACATACACTGAGTGGCCCGATTATTATGACCACCTGATGTTTATAGGCAAATTAGCCATACACTGCATCATATAGGATATGGAAGCAGAAGGCCTGTTCGAACACCTTTGCTGTCTGCAGTTACCAATATAAAATGTCTCCAATTCGCACAGGAATACAAGGATTGGACAGTTGGAAAAAAATCATGTGGTCTGATGAATCACGTTTCCAGTTGCATCATGCAGATGGCAGAGTGAGAATTTGGCAGAAACAGCATGAAAGCATGTACCCCACTTGCATGAGTACAACTCTTCAAGCTGGTTATGGTTTGGGGCATGTTTTCCTGGCATGATTTGGGCCCTTTAATTCATGTGGAACAATGTCTGAATAGCACAACATACCTAAGTATCCTTGCTGATCAGGTTCATCCTATCATGTTGATGGTGTATCCCAAAGGAGATGGTTTCTTCCAACATGACAATGCACCATGCCACGGTGCTTATATTGTGCAGGAGCAGTTTCAAGAACATGAGGGATACTTTACCTTGCTTAGGTGGCCCCCACAATCACCAGATCTCAATCCAATTGAGCATTTGTGGGACGAAGCTAAAAGAGCCATCAGGCAGCTGGTTCCACAACCATCGAATCTCACAGAACTGCTATTCATCAGGCATGGTGTCAGATTCCTCACATCACCTTTCAACATCTGGTCGAGTCAGTGCCAAGAAGAATCACTGCAGTATTGAAGGCAAAAGATGGCCCAACAAAGTACTGATGGGGTGGTTGTAATAATCTGGCCACTCACGTTCAAATATATCCCACATTCAAAGGCTGTTAAATTGCATTGTTTACCCATATCACAGGGAAAAAAATTACTTCTGAAACAACCTGCTTCCCTATTTATAATGGTCTGGCCCTCTAGCAACTTCAGCGTGAAATAATAATCTGGCTACTCAGTGTATTTTAAGGATGGCTTCAAACTGAGAGACACACACTGCCATATGCAATGCCAAATATTCACTTGCACTTAAAGTGCCAGTCACCCACTTTTGGCTACTCACATATCTCAGCTAACTAGCTACACACCTGGAATTCCTAGCTCTAATGACATTTCTAGATTTAAAACTCTGTAGCAAAAAGCATGGGCTATGACATCCTAAACTTCTGTCCAAGAACTAATGCCATCTTTAAGTATAGAGTGATAAACTTTAACTCATAGATTAAACAGACAAACGGGAGCCTGGAAGATTCTTCTTTCCATTATGTTAGTCTGCTAGGGCTGCCATAACAAACTAGCAAAGATTGGATAACTTAAACAGAAAAAAAAATATTCTCTCATAGTCCTGGAGGCTGGAAGTCCATAATCAAGGTGTCAGCAGGTTTTATTTCTCATGAGGCCTCTCTCCTTTGTTTGTAGACAGCTGCCTTCTCTCTGTGTTCTCACATGGCTTTTCTTCTATGTACACATACTACAGGTGTCTCTCCCTTTATTACTTTCTTAAAGCCTGTTCTCCAAATACAGTCACATTGGGTACCAGAGTTTCAACATATGAATTATTTGTAGAAACACAATTTAATCCATAAAATATATTCACTGATGTGCTACTCTAAAAGAAGAATTATGCATACTGAACAGACATAACCATTGAGCTGTTTCTCTTTGAGATTTGTCATGAAGTATCCTTGATAATACATCAGTTAGCATCATTTCATATTTCCAGCCCATTCCTTTTTCCTCACCCTTTGCCCATTTTAGTCTTTCCCTGAGACTGTTTTGTAGAACATCTACTATAGCATTAATAGATAACTTGTATGTATACATCTTTTACAGAAACTTCTAGATCAAACAGACAAATTAATTAATAGCCTATAGAAAATCCAAATAAATCAGTCAACTCATTCCAGCAATGTACCAAAGAAGCAGAAAACATTTCTTTTTCTAAATTTTAATTTATTAATTAAATTAATTGGAGCAACATTAGTTAATAAAATTATGTAAGTTTCAGATATACAATTCTATAAAATACCACCTGTATACTGTGTGGTGTGTTCACCACAAGTCGTCTCCTTCCATTGCCTTTTCCCCCCTTTTACCCTCTTTTATCTCCTCCTACCCTCTTTCTCTGTTGGCTTTGTATACAAGCTTTTTTTGGCTTAATCCCTTCAGCTTTCCCACCAGCCCCCCAACACCTCTCCCCACTGTGTCAGTCTGTTCTTTTTCTCTATGAGTTTGTTTCTATTTTGTTAGTTTATTTTGTTCATTAGATTACACATATAAGTAACATCATATGGTACTTGTCTTTCTCTGACTGGCTTATTTCACTTAGCATAATGTTCCCCAGGTCCATCCATTTTA
This sequence comes from Murina feae, assembly GCA_004026665.1. Classification (NCBI taxonomy): domain Eukaryota; kingdom Metazoa; phylum Chordata; class Mammalia; order Chiroptera; family Vespertilionidae; genus Murina; species Murina feae. The sequence goes on along the minus strand of PVJC01041333.1, from coordinate 3,504 downwards.
TAGCAAAGAGTAAAATTTCCTTCTTTTTTATGGCTGAGTAGTATTTCATTGAGTAAATGTACTGCAGCTTTTTATCTACTCATCTACTGATGGGCACTTGGGCTGTTTCTAAGTCTTGGCTGTTGTAAGTAACACTACAATGAACATAGGAGTGCATGTATTTTTTCAACTTAGAGTTTCTGGTTTCTTTGGATATATTGTATAATAAAAACCTAATATGCTAAGTGTCTGGTTGTCCAGCGACTGGTTGACTGTTCAACCAAAGTCTAATATGCTAATGATGTGCTAAGGCAGTTCATCTGCTCGCTGTGACCTGCACTGACCACCAGGGGGCAGACACTCCGACTGGTAGGTTAGCTTGCTGCTGGGGTCTGGCTGATCAGAACTGAGCAAGATGGGCCAGACACGCCCTGGAGCCCTTTCACAGTTCCTCCCCAGCTGGTCAACCTCCCGTGTCCCTGTCTGTCTGGCCAACCTGATTAGGACTGGGGAGCCAGGGCTGGACATGCTCAGGGCCTGATCGTGCATCAGTGGGGTCCCTGGGCCTGGCCTATGCCCTCTTGCAATCCGGAATTCCTAGGGGAATGTTGGAGAGCCAGTTGCAGCCCGATCCCTGCAGGCCACCCAGAAGGGCCCCACCCGTTCACGAATTCATGCACCAGGCCTCTAGTATTCCTATAAGTAGAATCACTGGGTCATTTTAATTTTTTGAGGTAACTTCATTCTGCTTTCCACAGTAGCTACACCAATTTGCATTCCCACCAACAATGCATGAGGATTTCCTTTCTCCACATCCTCACAAATACCTGTTGTTTGTGGATTTAATGATAACCATTCTGACAGGTATGAGGTGATATTTCACTATGGTTTTAATTTGCATTTCTCTGATGATTAGTAATGTGATGTGCAGCATCTTCTCATATGTCTATTGGCCATCTGTATGGCCTCTTTGGAGAAGTGTCTATCCAAGTCCTTTGCCCATTTTTTATTTGGTTTGTTTTTTGTGTGTTGAGTCTTATAAGTTCTTTATAAATTTTGGATATTAACCTCTGATCAGATGTATCACTGGCCAATATGTTCTCCCATTCAGTAAGTTGTCTTTTGATTTGTTGATGGTTTTCTTTGCTGTGCATAAACATTTTAGTTTGTTGTAGTATCATTTTTTGTTTGTTTGTTTATTTCCCTTGCATGAGGAGATAATATTGCTACACAAAATGTCCAAAAGTTTACTGCCTATTTTTTCTTCTAGGATTTTTATGGTTTTGAATCTTGCTTGTGATGTAGGAAAGTGGTCTAGTTACACTTTTTTGCACATATCTGTCCAATTTCCTCAACTCCATTTATTGAATAGGCTATCTTTACCCAATTGAATATTCCTGACTTTTTAAAAAATTTAGTATCATGCTGTTTTCATTATAATAGCCTTGTAGAATAGTTTGATATCAGCATGATTCCTTCAAGTTTGTTCTTCTTTCTCACAGTTTCTGGGTCTATTCAAGTTCTTTTTAATTAAAATGGCAATAAAATAACAATACTAAACACTGAAACCATAGAACACAATACACATCCAATAAAATTTATAATAGGATAAAATACTTGGTACTGCTATTTAAAGTACTTATTATGTTATTTATTTATTGTAATTTATATTTCAAAAGAAAAATTCTAAAATAGAAGAGGCATGAAATGAAAAGCATTTATCAGTAATGTGAAACAAATTTTTAAAAGGTAAGGGCAATAGGCAATTTGAAGTAAATCTTGTCTTATGTGAATGAAAATTATATTTGCTGATTATAGTATGCCCTTAATTTTTTAATGTACTCACTAAACCACTAGAGGAAAAGAGAAACATTTTTTAAAAATTGGAGGATAAAATAGTAGAGGAAAAATAAAACAATGGAAAATAAAAATATAAAACTGATTATAATAGCAGATATAAAACCTACTTTTTGAGGAACCAAGTAATACCAGTATGTCTACAGAATTGTTTTTGTAAGTTATTAAATTCAATGCAAGTGTAATCTACTCTAATAAAATAGTAATATGCAAATTAACCATCACTCCAAGACACATAAGCCATGCCCAACAGTCAAGCCAAGCCCACCAGCCAATCAGAGCAACTTCATGCAAATTAACCCAGCCAAGATGGCAGTTAATTTGCATACAGAGGTGAGCGAAGACTAAAGATAGTGTAGAAGGAAGCCCAGTGCTGTAGAAGGGAGCCAAATGGTGGAGAAGGGAACGGAGCCGAGGCAGTGGAGATGATGAAGAAGAGAGGGAGAAGTGGGGAGCTGAGGTGGCAGAGACAGGAGTTGAGGCGGCAGAGATGGCAGCTGAGTTGGGCTTCACTCCCTTCTCTGCTTCGCTCTGGCTCAGGAAGCCCTATTCTTGCAGGAATCTTCCTGCGACAGGCTACTAGTTTATAATAAACTAGTGTGAAAGGTGAACTATCATATATTTATGATATTTTTATTTTCATTATAACTCATTGCAAAGAACATTTGTAAAGTCACATCTTCTTACTTGCCAATTGCCTTAGGATGAAACATAAGGAACTATACTGCATGGCAAAATTATAAAGACATTTTTAATTATTTAATATGGACTTAAATAAACATTGTCAAAAAGAACAGTTCAAAACAAGATTTTACATTGCTCAATATGGTAATACTAGGGGCCCAGTGCACAAAAATTTGTGCACTCGGGGTGGAGGAAGTCCCTCAGCCTGGCCTGTGCCCTCTCACAGTCTGGGACCCATCAGTGGATGTCCTATGATGGCTCCAGTCTGCCAGGCACCTTCTGCATGTGTGTGTGTGTGTGTGTGTGTGTCACCACTGGGGACCTGCCCCCAGCCGCATCTGAGGCTAAGAGCAGTCCTCCTGTGTGTGTCTACCTGCCGGGGGCCTGCCCCCAAGCTTGGAGCAGGTACCCCCTCTATGTTGATCTCTCAGACTCTTGCCCTCCCCTGCATGTTGTTCTCTTTTTTGAGCTGTGACCAGGGCTTGGTGCTGCCTGCCTCCCAAGCTTGCCTACTGCCCATCTTCCTCCAGCCACCAGGAAGCAGGGAAAACCCCACCTCGTGGTTAGGCCAGCCTTTTCCTGCTCCCTGATCCCCGGAAGGGACCTGGGAAGCTGCCAAGTAGGCCGCCAACTCTTTCCCACTCACCCGTCCCCTGCTGCCTTCCTTTCCCACTTCCCGGTGCTGCCAAGGGGTCTGGGGAGCTGCCAAGCAGGACCCCGGCCCCTGCAGCCTTGCTTTCCCACTCCCCGGTGCCCCGCAAAGGGCCTGGGCAGCCACCAAACAGGCCGAGACCCCACCCCCCCGCTGTCTCTTTCCCGCTCCCCGTCCCACCACCTTGCTTTCCCACTTCCTGGTGCCCTGCAAGGGGCCTGGGAAGCCCACCAAGCAGGCCACGGACCCCCCGCTGCCTCTTTCCCACTCCCCGGCCCGCCACCTTGCTTTCCCACTTTCTGGTGCCCTGCAAGGGGCCTGGGAAGCCCATC